>RJWK010010557.1:0-43492 GCA_004363435.1 Platanista minor | reverse complement strand
TTTTTTCTTGTCTTTTCAGTGCCTGGTAGATAATGTTTTCATTAGGCTAGCTAAAGTCCACTTTAAAGGGAATTCACCCTAAATGTGTTTGCATGAAATTATATCTAGTTATGGCTTAGACTCTAAATCATCTTAATGATATTTTAATAGATAGAATAATATAGGGGCACACTGGAACTGAAATGCAGACATATTAATGGCCTTAATATCACACTGCCAGAAACGGTTGTCTTTCTAACCTTTACTCCTCTTCTGTTCTGTTCTCCTGTGAACACAGGATGCCAGAGCAGAGGGTCAAAGCCCTGCTCATGACATCAGGGTATTAGGCTTAAAAGTGTACTTTTTTCTTTTTTAAAGAATATTACCCCTCACCTGGTATTTATTTGCATTTGTAAGTCATAATATACAAAAAGATTAAGATCATGTTTGCTATTTTTGAAAATTCTTGATAAATTCAAGAAATACTTGGCCTGGCTCTTGTCACCTATCTTCACAGGGTATAAAAAAGGTTGAGAAATCCCACCTCAGGCCCCTCACAGCCCTCACTGTGGCTCTAGCCGAAGGGACAGAGAGCAGAGTGTGAATCTCCAACTTCCCTTTCGACACAGAGGAGACTTCCCTACACCTTTTTGTGACACTGAAAATAAATTGTTAATTGTTAATATTTATCTGTTTATTTTACATTAGAGTAAATTACAGAACATAGTCTTCTATTTCCCATACCAAAAAAAAAAAAAAAAACTCTAGTTACTTGATTCTTAGTTATTAGAAGTGGAGATAATAACTGACTATAGTCTATTTATGTAACTATTGTTATGATCTAAGCATTACATATTCTTAGCTTACAACCAGAGTGTCGTTAAATCCGTTTCATCAATAAAAACGAAGACAAAATGTTCACACAGAAATTAACTGTCTTTCACCTGACGCAGAGACAGGGAATTACATTAGCTCAGCATTATTTCATAGTCATTTATTACTTACTTGTCTGAATGAATAGGCACTTGGCTATATCTAAGTTTAAAGAAACTGTATCTAGGTTTTAAAGAAAAATTTAGTGAAAGGTTCACAAAATTGTTCCAGATTGCCCCTGGGGAAAAAAAAGCATTGCTTGGAAAGTATTTCAGAAGGACATTTTGAATAAAGCTCAGGAAATCAGTGTAAGTATTCAGTAAGTGTTTTCAAATGAATGCTGCATGGCTTTGCTCAAAAAAGTTAAACACACACATCAATTTCATCATCAATTTATGCATAGATAAATACAGAACTATTACCCCTATTGATGGTATGTGGTTCAAGCCCAACTAATGTCCATACTTCAAGCTGCTGGAGGCTCTGGGGAGGCCTCGTGTAAGGAGCTGGCCCCCGCTCAGCACCTGGTCTAGGCTGAGACTGGCATCTAAGTAACACTTTGACAGGAAACAGGAGAGCCAGCCATTTATATAACCACCATAGAAGGCCATGTGCTGCTTGCAGTAAGTTGAGGGTCTCCAAGAAAGATTCCCTTGACTAAAAATACATTCCTCACAAGTCTACTTTACTTCTTAAAATTCCTATTGGTTATAGCCTTTAAAAAACATTTATGTATTATGGCAGGATGCTATCAGTTGTTAAGTCCTGGCTGAAATTATTGTTCAGGCCCTTGCAACAGTGTCCTGTAGAGGAACACACTAGAACGTTCTAGAACAGGGTTCCCTGGGAAACAGAGATACATTTTTGCAGTGGCAGAGACACTAACACATAAAGGAAACATCTAACAGGGTAGAGGAAGCCAAAGACAAACTCTGTACAGTGTAGAAGTTTGTCCAGGAAAAGAAAAACTATTTTTTGGCTATAAAATTGAAAACTATGTCTTAATGATATAAGCCACCGTTATCAAAGTGAGGAAACAGTCTCATAATCTAATGATAATACTATAAATTGATAGAAGGTTTCTGCAAGGCCATTTAATAATAGATATTGGAGAGATTCAGAATTTTGTTTGCCTTTGGGCTATAATTTCTGGGAATTTATTTTGTGTAAATAATAGTAAATGGGCAAAGATAAAGTAATATTATTTCTAGTGTGGAAGATGAAGAAGAAAGAATTTTTATTTTGTTATTATTTATTTCTATTTTTGCTGAGCTATATTTTCTATGATAAAATTAATTAATTATGTAATAAGAAATCCGCAATAAAATCTGTTAAGAAAAATAGTTTGTCCCTGGTCAGGGAGGTCCTTTGGTGTCTATTGATTGACAGGAACTTCATGGAAACTACTCCAAGGTCACAGAAATGCTCAGTCCCAAGGAAGGATGGAAAACCTGTGTGCAAATAGTCTTGAGACACTACCTCTCCTGACATCAGAGAGTAAAACATGCAAAATGTCAGAGAAATGGTCATGTTTGGAGAAATATAGAAAATTTTTGAATTTTTTATTAATTCAAGTATACATGTATATATATTTTGAAAACAGTTTATAATTTTTAATTTGCTTTTTTAAAACAGAACGAAATACGCACACAATATAGGCAACTCAGCATTTACACTCTCAAAACCTTGGAGACCTCCTCTTTCATCCAACCTCTGTTTTTCTCTAGTTCAGCTTCATTACCATGGAGTTTCATGCAAATAGAAAAGCATAGCAGAATATCATCTTTTCTCAAACCAGAACTGATCTGAATTTGTATTAAAACAGCAAGGAATAAATGAAAATATCTCTATGAAGTCTTAACTCAGAGCTGAAATATTAAAAACAACAATTTTGCATTCAGTCTCATTTTTCACAAGGGTTTATCTCATGGTATGATTTTTGTTTCTCAAATATTTGATCCTTGAAACCTTCACCCAACTCATTGCAAAGTTTAAAGACACTGCCTATTTCAGAATGTTTGCACACAGTTCTCAAACATTATGTGAACTGGCAGACCAGCCCAGTTTGTTTTCATGGAAGCGCTGGGAGTGGCAGCTGTTACACATCATGATATTTTTCCAATCTAAAACTTTTACTGCCCTACACCGAGGCACACACTTCACAGCTGAGCCTAAATCCAAATTGAATTTAAAAGTGTTCTGGCTAAATGCCAAATTCAAAACTTCCCTGACCTGTCTTCCTCTGTTCTCTGAAAGTGTGTACGTGTACTGACTAGTCTGAAAATAGCTGGTTTGTAAACAGGGGGAAACTGTCTGAGAAATATTTGCACAATGAAACAATCATTTTATTTTGTCCATATAGACAGACAACCAGTCAATTCAGTGGAAAAAAAAAAAAAAACCCAAACATTTTCTTTTTAACATTTGATTAGGTGACTTACCCAACTGGATGGTTTGTTTATATTGATTAGTTGTTATCTACATTGTTGAATCTTAGGTCTGAATTTTCATCATCTAAGGAAGAATTTCCATTGAGTAATGTCTTAAGATATGATCAAATTACTGTAGTCAATATTTAAACCTATGGTTAAATGCAGCTAATATTGAGTAATAAATGCTTCAAGTGGGAAAGCCCCATAGAGTTTGTCTTGCCCAATGGCTGACAGAGCCCTGGGCTTCTGTGTCTCCTTCCCTGGCCCCTACAATGACAGCAATCTCACCTTCGACGGTTCTGTATGTTAGATTTCCTGCAACAACAAAAAAATACAACGTAAAAACCAGTGTTCCTATCTAGCCTTTTGCTCGTTTCACCCCTGTACAGTGTTGCACAAAGATGTGACAACCAAAGCGATCAAGTTTGGAGCCTATCAACCTTGGCTACTTGCCTTCATGGAATGTTCATGTCTTTTGAAGAGTGGCTGTGATTTAGCTTTGTTATGGCCTTTTTTCTACCATTTTTGTGTCCACCATCAGTTTTTCCAGTGAACCATTTAGTGCCAGTTCTTGGGTTTTCTTGATTGTTAAAACCAGTTGCTATATAGAGAAAATGAGGAATAAGACTTATGAATCCTTAAATTTTAAGCATAATTCACCTACCAAATCATTCAGTCTTCCTAAACTATGTGAATGGAATTTGTTTGAATAAATCTAATTCCACCAAAGGCTTCTAAACTGTGAACTAATTACATGATCTAATTTTAGAGCTTTTCCAAAGTTAATCTCTGAATTAGTTATCTTTTGCTTTTCTTTTTTTTTTTTAATAAATTTATTTATTTATTTTATTTATTTATTTGCCTGCGATGGGTCTTCGTTGCTGTGTGCGGGCTTTCTCTAGTTGTGGCGAGCAGGAGCCACTCTTCGTTGCGGTCTGTGGGCTTCTCACTGCGGTGGCTTCTCTTGTTGCGGAGCACCAGCTCTAGGCACAAAGGCTTCAGTAGTTGTGGTGCACGGGCTTCCGTAGATGTGGCTTGCAAGCTCTAGAGCACAGGCTCAGAAGTTGTGGCACACGGGCTTAGTTGCTCCGCGGCATGTGGGATCCTCCCGGACCAGGGATCAAACCCATGTCCCCTGCGTTGGCAGGCGGATTCTTAACCACTGCGCCACCAGGGAAGTCCCTGCTTTTCTTTTATGTGTCATATTGCTTTTTCACATTTCATTAGGTATCAAAACCAAAAGAGACAAAGTACAAGCTATTTATATATTATCAAGTCTCAAGATAATGGAAAATATTTTATCACAGTTAGATCTGCAGAAGAGTTAGGTGGTTCCTAAACCAACGTTTCGGCAGGACATAAAAGTACAAATAATTATGAGCAGCAATATCTTAAAACACTTAAAAATATTCCTAAGAAGAACAGGTATTTTGCTGAATTCGATTTTCATTTTTGATTAAAATGAACCTGGGTGTGCATGCCTGTCCACGTGTGTTTGTATGCATGTGTGGATGTACCATGAGGTGTGGTCGGAGGGACCACTGGACGTCAGGTCAGAAGACGTGGGACCATCGCTTGCTGACTGACAGGAGAGAAATCACCTACTGTCTCTGAACCTCAGTTTTCTCATCCAAAATTAAGGCTAACAATGCTTATCCAAGTCCAATCCATTTCAAGGGCTTGTCATAGAAGACAAAGGAGATGGTGTATGTGAAACTTTATTAATTACACGTATAGGGTCCTAATAGCATATACTGGGGAGTGACATAATTATATCAACACCGCAATGCAAGATTTGGGATAAGTTATTTAACTTCACTGAGTCTTATTCGTTCAGATATGAGAGTGGATTATAACAAACTCATGCAGTGTAATGCTGTGGACAGATACATTAGTTATGACTCCTTTGCTCTTTTAAGGAACATAAATTCAACTGGAAATAGTTTAAGCAAAAAAAAAAAAAAAAAAAAGTGTTTACTGACAGTCTCAAGTAACCAAGGAAAAGACACAACTGAGCCTCAAAAACCACTGGAACCCGAAATCTGAATGCTAACAAGACTCTCTCTTTTCTCACTGAATATTGTTTTTCTTTTCTCAGACAGACTTCCTACCCATGGCTGGACACACTGCCACCAGCAACTCCTGCGCCCCACATCGCACAATTTTGCTACAAGAAGAAAAACAAAGCGTGACTAAAGTCTCCCACCTCCTCGCCCCAAGCCTGACGGCAGTTGAAAAGTCCCTGGAAAAGCCTCTCGTGAGCTCAGGTTGGGTGAGGGGCCCTGGATGGGGGCAAGGCCTTGATTGTCTCGTCCCTACTGGAAGCAGATGGGTGCAGTGAGAGAGAAGCAGTTTTCTCCAAGAAGAGAGGGGTGTCCCCAGAAATGAGGAAGGGTCAGAGGCAGTCAAAGCAATAAATGCTCACACCGAAGCACAGAGGGTCAGCCTTCTTTCTCAGCTCCCCAGTGAGGGGGACCTTAGGCTAAAGGATGAAGCTCTCGGTCAAACCCACGCCTGCCTTCTGTGGCTGACATGAGGAACAAATTCCAGAATAGATTGAAAGGTGCCTTCCAAGTTGAAAGTGCTATAGCAATAAAAGGTAAACTAACTTATTCTGGTGCCTGTAACCTAAACCATTCCAGTTTGTAATCTTATGAAAGTACGGGACCAAGGATTAAAACCACTATTTTGTTAGGAAACAGCACTATTTCAGAGGTTTTTTTCATCGCTAAAATGTTATTCATCTCCTGTTAAATCATGCATATAACTTGGGGCTATGGCTGAAATGTTTTCAATTAGAAAAATGTAAATTACAAATACATTATTTATGATGTTATACATAGTTGATTGTGTTTTAGAGAATCACCTGAGAAAACAGCAGTAGGATGACAACACAGATATAGATTCTTTGATAGCACACTGGTTTAAATGATCTACCTGTTCCTTTTAGATCTATCGATAGAGCTTTTCCATTCCTGAGCAGTTTTTCCTCTGGTGACTCCTGTCTACCGTGGAACCTGTTCTCTCTTTTTTTTTTTTTTTTTTTTTGGCCGCGATGCATGGCATGAGGGATTTTATCAATAGTTCCCCAACCAGGGATCAAACCTGAGCCCCCTGCAGTGGAAGCGCAGAGCCCTAACCACTGGACCACCAGGGAATTCCCTGGAATCTGTTCTGATTGGCAATAGCTGTGCCCATTGTATGAAGTTATTTGTGACCCTGTCATGGGGGACTTCCATCCCATACTCAGTTACTCGGTGTGTCAGCTGGACCCAGCTTCTCTGCGTTGGCTCATGTAGGTACTGTCTACCTGGGTTGTACATCTGTTTATTTCCCACTGCCCGTCATGGGCTATGTCCACCATATCCTTTAAGATTGGGGCAAACTTCATACTCCAGGATGGACACCTGTTCCGTTGACCCTCTCTCTTTAGGAGCTCTGCTTTACTTTGGGTGAATGTGTGATCTGAGCGTATCCATTGGGACTTGTCAGGCAGAGCTTCGTGCATCTTCTCAAGTTGCTACGTGTGCGGGTTTTGTCCCTCCAAAGGTGAGACCCGAGTGAATGCCAGGTTCGCAGGAGGAGTGCAACGACCGTTGGCGCTGCCAGAAAAAAAAGTGTTCTGCTTGTCGTCCTCAAAGTAGGAGCACAGCAGACAAGCGTAGCCAACTTCATCTCTCTGCCCCATCCCCGCGTGGGCCCCCCACCTGACTGGGAGCTGAGGGGGGGAACTGGACTCCTTTGCCTGGGCCTTTGTCCCTCTGGGCCTGGGATGTGGGACCACACAGGATGGAGCACCTCCTGCCCATGGCTGCAGTGGGAGAGCCAGAGGGCAAATGCTGAGCACACTCTTCTGGGGTGAGGGCCAAGGTCACGACCAGCGAGTGTGTCCTTGAAGTAGCTCTTGGAAAACTGGGGCTGAATTAACAGAGCCAAAATGAGTGGTGTGGAGCCACAGAGCAGCCAGGAATGAAGATGGGAAAGAAGTGACATGCCCCCCCGCCCTGGGGAAGGTCAGTTAGGGGTCTCTGCCCTGGCCCACTGGGTCCAGGAGGGTTCCAGGCCCCCAGACATGGTAGGCAAGGGCCTGCTTACTCAGTTACTGGATCATTCTGTGTGCTCCCAGGGACCCCAACTTAATTCCGATCTCTAATTTAAAGCTCTTCGCAGATGGGTGGGAAATTCTACTCTCCCGTTATTCTAATCCCAAACAAGCTGTGATACACGCAGAGCCAATTTCAGGTTTAATCATGTTACCTTTATCCAAGGAGAAATCAATCCCCATTGTTGTGTAGCCCTGCAGAACATCCAGAATGCTGGGGCCTTTAGTGCAAAGGAGCTCAGGCAGCTATACAGCCAATATACCTCATTGTACAGATGGGTCTGTGATTGCTTGCTTGCTCCATGCCCGCATGGAGGGGACAGGAAGGATGATGTTTTGTGACAGTTTCCACACTTTATCTAACTATCCACACACTTCCTCCTCTTCCCTCGTCTTCCTGTTGGGACATTTTCATGCATGCCCAATGCCATAAGATTCCAAAGGAAACACAAGCACTTTATGATAGTCTAAATCAGAGTCCAATTGCAAGGCCAGGCTTTCTGTTACAAATTCAATCATATCATAAAAACTAACCACAGGCCTTAAAAAAAGAAAGCTTTTCAAACCCCAAGACTCATCTAATTGCTTCTACATTGCCATTGAGTTATAACTACATACTTTTCTCATACAAAGGCAAAACTATGTTGGTCCCTGTTATTTAGACATTAAATTGCTGAATTCTTTAAAAAACATTTCTGACGACCAAAAAAAAAAAAAAAAATCAAACAATATATATACCTATCTGAAGTTTGCAGGCATTAGCAATTCCAATTGTTTGGTGATTTAATTATTCTTCCTATGTTATTCTGCTTTGCAACGCTGATGCATCCCCTGCTCCACCAGTTGAGGGGAGAGTGTGTCTCTCTCTACTCTGGTCTTTCTTCGTCCTTTCCTCTCACTGCCGGAGGGGAAGGAAGGAAAGAGAAGGGGGAGCCCCCCTCCCCCACTGCCTGGACTGTGTCATTGGATGGAGACCCACCTCGGCAGTAGGAGATGGAAACAATCCAGGTGGCCCATGAATAATCCAGAGTCGACTGTAGTGTTCATTCTCGGGGTTTTCTGATGGGAATATAAAAAAGTTCTGAACTCGGGAGGACAAGCAAACAAGAAAAAGCCGTTTTTATTTAAAAAAAAAAAAAAAGCCTTCTTTATTCATAACCTCACTGCCCATGGAGTGAAACTGATCACTTTTTTTTTTTACATCTTTATTGGAGTATAATTGCTTTACAATGATGTTAGTTTCTGCTTTATAACAAAGTGAATCAATTATACATATACATATGTCCCCATATCTCTTCCCTCTTGTGTCTCCCTCCCTCCCACCATCCCTAGCCCACCCATCCAGGTGGTCACAAAGCCCCGAGCTGATCTCCCTGTGCTATGCGGCTGCTTCCCGCCAGCTATCTATTTTACGTTTGGTAGTGTACATATATCCATGCCACTCTCTCACTTTATCACAGCTTACCGCTCCCCTTCCCCATATCCTCAAATGGAAATAAAAACAAAAATAAACAAATGGGACCTAATGAAACTTCAAAGCTTTTGCACAGCAAAGGAAACCATAAACAAGACCAAAAGACAACCCTCAGAATGGGAGAAAATATTTGCAAATGAAGCAACTGACAAAGGATTAATCTCCAGAATTTACAAGCAGCTCATGCAGCTCAATAACAAAACAATTGATCACTTTTGTAAAACATTTCGCTTTCTGGTAGGAAAGTTCAAACCTGGCTGAGGGTTATAGCCCCTTCTCTGTGCCCAAGGATTTATATGTGCAGTTTCTCTTAACATTTAATTCTCTTTCTGTCAAAATTTGAGTGTGTCACAAAAAATGCTCGAAAGCACAAGATTCTTTTCTATCCAGTGACCAGCAAAGAGGAGTAACACGGGCATGTCTTCTTTTAGATGATAACTAGCACTCTCTGGACAAAATAAACACCAGGGGGGAAAAGCAACTCCCCTCCCAGGCTGGTCGTCTTCGGGAGAGGGGGTGGAGAGGTGACAGAACTCACACAGCAGCGCCTAACACAGGAGAGACAAACAGCCCCTCAGCCACCGGCCGCCCTGGCCGTCATGGGCCGTGCTACCCCGATCACCACGGACACCTCGGTACTCTCAGCTTTGAAGGCCGGACACCCTCTTCTGTGTCCAGAGCTGAGGAGGACTTCTTCGCCTGACAGATGATCAAGAGGTTATTGTAATTGTCTTTGGGGAGTGGAGCCCTGCCAAAACGATAGGGAGCGAAGGAAATGTGTTGGAATGCTAAGCACACGGTCTTGGAAGATTAGACGCCCACCTTCTTGCCCTTGTTTTGCCACTAAATAGCTGTGACTTTGGGCACCTCACTCCTTCCCCTGGGTTTCACTTGCCTTGACAACAGGTGAATTCCGTGCTGTTTTTTCTGATATCTCTTCAAGTTCCAACCTTCTGTAATTACAGCAACCAATACCAGCAAGAACGTTGTTAAGATTATTATGTAAGTAATGAATTCTCAACTGTGAATCAAAGGATGGATTCCTATGGCAACTTAAACATGACTGTAGTATTATTTTATCAAGTAAACTCTAGGAATATACTGAGATAGGGCCTTAATAACAAACCAATAAATCCCAGATAGCAGGAGAAATATCCTATTATATGAACCAATTAGCCATTAGGGGAACCAACTGATTTTTATCTTAATTAGGGAAGCAGTAACGTAGTGAGCACCGGCTGTGCCAGACAACCATTTCCTTATATAGTCTTCACAACAATCCTGTGAGTTACTAGTAGACCCATTTTATGGATGATGAAACTAAGAGAATTAGTAAATGTATCCACATCACTCGGCTCAGACTCAAGGCCATGTTGCCCTGATATACTAGTATTCTTAAACACCTCCACTGCCCACTCCTTAGGAAACCACAAAAACCTGTAGTAAGAATAATAGCAGCACTTCCTTAAGTGTAGGGACTTTGGGTTGATCATCTCTTGTGATTAGAACAGGGCCAACACAAAGTTGGTTCTCAATGAAAATTTGTTGCCTGAAACGACCTGTTTCCTATCTTTAGGGCAAGGCTGTCCCATAGAACTTTCTGTTGGATAGAAATGTTCTTTATCTGCATTGTCCAGTTTTTAAACCACCTGTGGCTATTGAGCCCTTGAAATGTGGCCAGTGTGGCTGAAGAGCCAAATATTAAATTTTATTTAATTTTAAATAGCCACACATGACTAATGAGAAAAGGGAGACTTTTTTGAGATTAAATATCTTGCCCAAGGACTCATGAATTGGAAGGAGTAGACCATGATTCAATTCTGAGTTTTTCTGATATAGTCCAAACTCATATTTTCTCCACCACCTTCCTGTACATTACAGAAAAAAGAATCAGGAATCTTGGGCTAAAGAAGCCCCAACACATAAACAAATGGGAACATCAAAGTATCTTCCTGCGATTTGGGAGGGCTTCACATGAAAACTTGATCCTCCTTTAGAAATGGGAATTCGTGGTCTTTTAACAAAAGTTCATCAGATAAGAAAGTTATCACAGCCAAAGGGAATTTGCAGTGCAACACTGGTGCTTGGACCCTCCTGTTACAGTGAGCTAACAGTTAGCTTATGTCCGGTTTATCTGAGCTGTAAAAACAAAACGGCAGGAGCAGTCAGAATGCAGGACAGTGACAAGCCATCGCTGCGCACAAAGACAAGTGGGTGATTTGCATGGGGCAGTGAATTACTGCAGATGCTTGAAAATAGCCTTTTCTCTACCTTTTTCATCTTCATCTCTCCAAGGTGCCTTTTCAGATATCTTTTCCTATTTGCCCTCTCCCGTGAAGTTTTAGTACCACAGGTGTACTGTTTACCTGACGATGTGTTGTATGGATATCTGTGCTTTTCTGTAAAAAGAATATGGTTCCTTGCACCCCAAGAGTCAATTTCCATCGTATTGTAGGAGGAAGGGGTGATATCACCTTGGTTGAGGATGTTCTAGAGTGGACTAACTCTTCTTGGCAACAAAGAGAGGTGAAGTGGAAAAGGCATGGGCTCCAGTCAGGTAGGCTTTAGTTTTAGTCCCGGCTCTGCCTCTTGGGCAAATTACTTCATCTCATTAAGCCTCTGTTTTGCTCATCTATAAAATGGGGATGAAAATATTCCATCCCTTAGGGTTGTTGTGAGGATTTCATGAGGTGATAAGCATTCATAAAGACCTGTGGCATGCACTAGATGCTCTCCAGATGTTGCCTGGTTTTATTACATTTATTAACGTGGAGATATTCTGGCATTGCAACCAATTTTCAAATCTCTTGTTTTCTAGAGGTTACCATTTTGGATTCTTTTTTTTTTTCAATAACCATTTTTTAAAAATTGAAGTTTAGTTAATTTACAATGTTGTGTAAGCTTCAGGTGTACAGCAAAGTGATTCAGATACATATATATATATATATGTGTGTGTGTGTGTGTGTGTGTATATATATATATATATATATATTCTTTTCCAGATTCTTTTCCATTATAGGTTATTACAAGACACTGAGTATAGTTTCCTGTGCTGTACAGTAGGTCCGTGTATATGTTAATTCCAAGCTCCTAATTTAGCCATTTTGGGTTCTTTAAGAAGGGATTTTACAACATCTAAAAACAGCTAGTTCTTTCAGGGTGAAGGTTCTTAAGAAATCACTGCTCAAACAGATATAGGGCATCTTCCTCCTTTGGCTCAAATCTTCCAAACACTTATTATAATAAGGCCCTTCAGAGCTGATGAGACAAATCACAGGCTGCATTTGCCTAATATAAAATATGCACAGTAACACTACTAGATGTACATGTCTCTGAAGATATAAATAAATGCTTCCTTTTTGATATGTCTGATTTAATAGCCTAATAACAGGGGAATGTTGCTGAAATACAATTCAGGGGGTGAGGGAGAAATTAATACACTCAAATATTTGAAGCTCAATGGCAATTAACAACCCATTTAAGACAAATTTCCAATTTTAAATTTTATTTATCCTTATCCAACCAGGACTAAGCCTGGGGTTCATCCTTATTCATTTTCAGACCTAACAGGGTCCTCTGCCCTTTGCTTGGGAGGCACTTTCAAATTCTATTATCCAGGGGCAACCGACCATGGAGCCAGCGAGGGCAGAGAGGAAATCAAAGGCCCACCTGAGCTGCCACGGGCACAATATTTCCCATTTTCCCCGTTTACTATTTTTGCTTCTCTCACTTCCTTGGAAACTTGGACTTTCATTTTCGTGCTGCACGTTTGGCCACACACACGTGCCCATACCCAAAACCGGATATGGCTTCTCTTAAGGATCCCCAGGCATCACGGAATGTGCCGTCTGGTCAGCTAGGGCACAGACCTGAGTTCTGACCTCTTTTGTGGCACATGGAGGAAATGTGGACGTAAGCGTCCAAGCACGTATACCTGGACGTCACCCTAGAATGACCCCCGCACCCCAATGAGAGAGGCGTGCGGGGGTAGGCTCAGCAACTTGCATTGTGCCCATTTGTCCCTGTGTCTGATGGGACAAAGATGGGGAAGCAGGTCGGGGGGCAGGAGGGAGGGTGTGTGGCAGATACCAAGTGGAGGCTCTTCCTAAAAGATGCTCCATCCAGCCGGGGGTGCTGGAAGCACACAGGGACGGAGGGAGCCGAGTAAGCCAAGGTCGTTCCTTTAACAATACATTCTAACGTATAAATCCATTTAGGGGGCAAGTAGGAAGAAAGTTGAAGAGCCGCACGGTAACCTTCTGTGTGGGCAGAGGGGCCGGACAAGGCTGCCCCCTTGAGATGGCCCCTTATTTCAAGGGCTGCGCCTTCTGCCAGGAGCGGCCATCGCTGGCCAGTCCCTCTTGGGCTTCTTTGCTACGTTGAACAAACCTATGGGCCCCTTCTCCGAGAACCCATCTCTCCCCGCAATGGGCCCTAGTAGCCGTGCTTATACTACGTGATTCTGCCCACTTGGTCTCAGCCAGGGGTCTCTCCCATTCAGCTGCTTTCTCCCAAGCATTTGGAATTGGCATTTAGTGGCGTCATGTCTCTGCTGCTTACTTGGACTCAGGTGAGGGAAGTCAGGGAGTTGGAATGGATGTTACTCGGGTGGGTGACCATCGTTAGCTGACCAAGGCAAGGAGAGCTGGGTTACTGGGAGAAAAATGAAGAGGATGGAAAACCTTAAGTGATCCAGTGACTGCCTGGGGTCTCAAGGCTTATCAGCATCTGCTCTTGGTCTTTGCAAGGCTTGACTGTGCTTCTGGCCCTTGGGCACTGTTTATCTAAAGAAGAGACTCCTCTTTGTTTCATGCTGAAACTCATATGGGTCAAGATCTCTGTACCAATAAAAACCGTTAACTAGTCATAATGACCAAGGAGAGCTGTGGACATCACTGGCAACTCCAGAGTGTAAGTTCATCAACACAAGATGACTCAACCACATAGGACATTTCTCTACCTAGAAGCTGGGGGGAAGGTAGGGAACAGGGTGGAACAGCCAGGGCTGCCGGGAGCACTTGGGGGTACCTCCTAGAATCAGAGGTGGGAGTCCCTGAAATCATGAGGCTTTTCATCTAAGGTGATGGATTCGTTTTCTAGGGCTGCTGTAACAAATTACCACATCTTGGGGGCTTAAAACAACAGGAATCTAGTCTCTCACAGATGTGGAGGGCAGACGTCCAAAGTCAAGGCATCAACGGGGCTGTACTCCCTCCAGAGGCTCTAAAGAGATTCTGTCCCTTGCCTCTTCCAGCTTCTGGGGGCTGCAGGCAGTCCTTGGCTTATGGCCACATCACTCCAATCTCTGCCTCCATCTTTACATGGCCTTTCCCTCTTCTCTCTGGCTCTCCTCTGTGTGTCTCTTACAAGAACACTTGTCATTGGATTTAGGGCCCACCTGGGTATTCCAGGATGATCTCATCTCAAGATCCTTAATTTAATTGCATCTGGAAAGACCCTTTTTCCCAATAAGGTCACATGCACAGGTTCCTGGGATTAGGGCGTGGACATGTCTTTTGGGGGGAGCTATTCAACAAACCCCCGGCAGTGAAGAGCAGAGAGGGAAAACTCACTGTGGAACAGGGAATTCACAGATCTTTCCTGTTGGACCACAGTTAATGTTTGTTCATTTTCTTTTAGTTAAGTTTTCTCTTGCTACCTAGTGGCCAGTTTATATTTAGGGGAAGATTTTATGCCCATCAATTGGGTTGCTTAGGGGAAAAAGGTACCCAGTTTCTCAGTGGGGCTTTGAGCCCAGAGAATAAGATACGGTCTTATTGTCTTATTCTCGTAAAGGGTGCCTAGGCCAGTCAGATCCCAGGTCTCATTTGTCCCATCTGAACACAGAAGCTGGAGGCATGATGTTTCCTTCAGGGGGCTGTGAGGCAGACAAAGAGCATGGTGCTGAGGCTGGCCGGGGGTGGTCCGCAGCAAGGAAGGCCCATTGCAGTTTCAGGCAGGAGATGAGTGACCTGACGGCTGACTGAGCCCAAAGGTAAACTAGTAGATTATAATAAGCAGGGGGACTAGGGAGTCCAAGAAGGGTATAGTAAATTTTTCCTATTAGTTAAGCTTCTGTTTTTTTCAAGCAACCTTAAGTGAGAAAAAGATATTTGACAGCTCCTGGGGTAGCTTGGAGAATGAGCACAGCAGCCCAACAATCCACTTCGGGAACCTACACAGAATCCCGCGCAGGTGGTATCATCGAGCTGCCATTTTCTAGAATCTGTCATTGCTGCTGCTGCTCTGATAACGTCCAGGATCACTCCACTTTCAAGTTTCAGTTTCGCCAAGGAGAATGTGGCCCCAATGAAGTGTGAGAACAACCAGCCATGGTGTAAGCATGGTGGCTGTGAGCTGGGGAGGTCACCGCAGCTGGGGTCTGGGACAGGTGGGCAGCCGATGGCCAAAGGGTACAGGGCCTGGGTGGGTTGGGCGGGGCCTGGAGCAGGTGCGAAGGAGCCGTGCAGGTGCCCTTTAGGAGTTGTCTCAGGACCCCTTTACACTCTTACAAATCATTGAGAATCCCAAAGAGACGTAGGTGGCCTATAATATCTATCAACACTGACCTTATTAGAAATTAAACATTTTTCAGACACAAGGACAAAAGCTCGCAGGACATTACTTGTCAGAGTGATGATATCACCACGTCTCAGGCAGCCTCTGGAAGCCTTGACCATCTACTCCTGAGAGTAAGAGGGAGGACGGTCAGTGACATCCTAGTGTCATTGTGAAATTAGCTCTGACCTCAGGGATGTTCTGAAAGGGCCCCGGAGTCTGCTCAATCCCCTCCGCGCTTGGGGAACGGCTGGCCTAGTGCTTCAGAATGTGGGTCCCAGAGCAAGACTGCCCGAGTTTGGATCTTGGCTCTGCCGTGGCTGATTCGTCAAGTTTCTCACCCAATCAGGGCGCCATATCCGCTTCTGAAGCTGGGGAACCACTGGGCCTCCCTCCCAGGGCTCTCAGGAGCATCCACAGCAACAGCACGTGGGCTCAGCCAGTGGCTCTGATGGGGCAGCAGATCCCAGGTCTGAGGACTGGCCTTGGGGCGCCTGCTCTGTGAGGGGTTCTGGTACCAGGCTCCCACCCCGGAAGGAGGCTCAGCCCTGGCTGGGTGTGCCCTGATACCCCAGCAAAGGCAGTTCTCCAAAAATATCTTTCTTGTGGTTTCCATGACTTGTGTTGCTGAGACACGCATTTCTCTGCGTCAATCAATAAAATGTGAAATTGGGCCCATTGATGAATATTTTATATATCACCAATCTAGGTGTTTAATCCTCAAAATGATAAAAAGTCTGTCAATATGCCTCCAACCTCCCGAGTCCTTCTCAGGGCGTCAGCTCAGGGCGTCAGCTCAGCTGGAGCCCAGCCTTGGAGGCAGCTTCTGCCATGGGCTGCATCACCTCCAGACCTGCTCACCCCGGATACAGGACTCCAGCTTCAAGTTTCCAGCAGGAACCAGGCTCCTGGATCATCCATCGAGGGTGACTCTGGGAGGAGGATGCAGGACAAACCAGGGGATGGATCCGATGGAAGAAGGGGGCTAGGAGGTGATGCCGGGAGGAGACACACACACAAGTGGCACGAAAGCTGCAGGCTCAGGCTCCTGGACTGTCCTTGAAAACTGCCTGGCACTGTGACCCTGTGATCTTTACTTTTCGAGTGAGAGTGAGGACGGGAGGGACAAACGTGTTTCACTCGTGCTTGTGAGTCCAGGGGCAAATCCCTCCGTCATTAGTTTGTTTTCCCAAGCCACACGGGGATGCACTGCCTGGGGTCCCAGTGACCCCCCCAGACCCCATTTCAGCCCCCTCCTCCCCTCCTCTCTCTCTGGGACCCCATCATGCCCACTCTCTGGTTTCCTCCCTTCAATGGGGAAACTTTTAATTGGGGGCCATTCTTCTTCATTATCCACATTTATTGAGCAGAAGCAGCGACTTCAACCCAGAGGTGCCCACGGAGCGGCCCCCGCTTTCACGTCCCTGCCTCTCCGGGCCGTTCTCCGTCAGCAGGGTTACGTTTCCAGTTTTCCCCCATAGAGCCAGCTTGGAGCCACGGGCTCCCCGCTCACAGCCGTAAGAGAGCAGAGCTGACAGAGTTGCAGAGACATCTCTTTCAACTCATTTTACAGATGAGGCGATTAATTGGAGGAGTTAAGGATGTATTTCTGAGCCCGTGACCACCTACCTGGACGTGTGGACAAAGGTCCCTGGTTCCACGACCCTCCTCTCTCTCTCCACGTGCCTTCGGTCCAAATATGGCCCGCTGGGCAGGTGGGAAGCATCATTTTCTGGTTTTGTGAAATGCTTTGCGACTCCAGAGAGAAAGACCCCTACCTAAATAAACAGGGAAGGAAATGCGTTTGAAAAAACATTAACGGTATTTATACTCTTGTAACGCAAGCTGGCTTCTCCCTCCCATTCTCCTAAGTTTCGTTCCTGTTAATACTTGCTGAAGGGTTCTCTGCAGCCTAAGAAGTCAGCTGATAAGGGATTCGGGAGATTTGTATAATAATAAGGGACTCTTGAAGGCCAAAGAGTTCTCAAGACTCAAAGGAATGAAGTTATGAATGTGGAAAATTAAACTCACTGCTGCTAAATGCCACGGGGCCTTCCCCAAGCCTGTAATGGTGCTGCTAGCATGCAAGGGTCAGCCAGGTCTCAGCCGACCTCCCAGACCACACCATGCTGGGGGCACCCGACAGAAAGACGCATCTCACAGCCAAGAGGCCCGGAATGTGAGGGCTGGGAGCCTGCAAGCTCTTCTCACCCAGGTTACTCTTGTCACTTGCGGCCAGAGAGGGGAAGTGGTTTTCTTCAGGTCACACAGCTAATGAGTGGCAGAGCCAGAGCCTTCAAGTGCTCTTAGTGTCTCAGCCCAGTGTTCTTTCTACTAATGGACCCTGTGACTCTGATCCCACTGCTGCTGGCAGACCGCTCAAAACAAGCTGTGACCTCGGATCTCAGTGACATCAGATCATGAACCGGTCCTTTGGGGATGTGGGTTTTGTCAGCACTGCTGAATTGGCCTGCTCTGGTGCAGCCCTGTGTGGGGGAAGGACCCAAACCCACACATCTGCTCATGTCACTCCCTTGTTCAAAATTCTCCAGGGCCTGCCTTGCCCATTCAAACTTCTCATCCTGGATTACACATCAGCGCTGGGCTTCCTGAAGCACTGATTTTAAACTTGTAAGAGAAAAAGACCATGTCATTCATTTTTATGTTAATTGTGAAAAGAAGCAAACTTTCCTTGGCTTTGCAGGGTAATACAGGAACTCTGGCTCTTTGGGGCCTTTGCTTTCCAATATGGTGGACTGAGTTTACTTTCCTCTAATGCGGGAGCTACTTCAGGATAAGTTCAAGGAGCACAAAAACAGGAGCAAACCTTAGCTCACGATGGCTGCAAGGTCCTTCCTGACTGGACCACTGTCTGCACATCCCGACTGCTCTCCCTCCACCCCAAGGGCAGCTACGCTGAATCCCTTGGCATCCCCAGATGCTCTGTGTCTCTTGCAGTCCCAAATGCTTACTCACGTGGTGCCCTCAGCTCCGAGTGTCTCACCCTGGGCACTCTTGATGTTTGGGGCTAGATGATTCTTTGCTGCAGGGGGCTGTCCCTACAGTGCAGCAGCATCCCTAGCTGGCCTCTACCTGCTGGCGGAGCAGGACTAGACATCCTCTCTCTGCTGATTACTGAGCCTTATATTAATAGATTGACACCCCCTCTGGGAGCCGATTCTATCACAGTGTAATGGTTTGTTTATCCTCCTCTAACCCGCACAATGACTATGAACTCCTAAAGCTCGAGGACTAAGGCTCCAAATCTATATTCTTCAATCCTCAACACTTAGCACAGAATCTGCTCCACAGAAGGAATTGAAGAAATGCTGAGTGAACGGGTGATCTGCCATTCTAGGCTAGTGCTTCTTGGTGAGGACCACTCCAAGAAGCATCACAATTATCCTCTCATCTAGGATCACTGCATAGCTCAGCCATGGACATAATCTCAGCATTACTATATCACTTAATGCCTGCTTGAAAAATAACTTTGCTGAAGGAATAACCCATATTCCTAGTCATAGTAATAATAGAGTAATGACAGCAGCTGTGGCATGAGTGTCTTCTCTGTGTTCTGCTAGGTGTTTTCAATCTAATTGCTAATCCTTAGAACATCTCTGTGAGCTACATCTTATTATCCCCAAGTTACAGGTGGGAAAACTGAGGGTCTGAGAGTTGAATTCACAAATTCAGCATCCTGGTGGCTCTAGGATTAGATATAAGGCAGTTTGACTCCAAACCCCAATCACTGTCCTGTGTTTGGTTTTCAAAGTTTTATTCTTAAGGCTGATTCTCAAGAAGTGGTTGCTTAAAATCTGAACAGCCTCAGTGTGCCAGATGGGCAGATTACCCATGCCCTGCTGCAGTCTATGTCACTTCTTATCACTGCAACCAACATCAAATTCTATCAAAATATGGAAAAAATCATTTTGATGTTGCATTTGCATATCCAAGGATTGGAGGATGGTTTGTATAATCAAATTATGTACAGTTGTAAAAAGGGAGCATCGTTTAAATAGCTTACAAAATTACTTTGAAGACACACATTAAAATCTAAAGAATCCATCTCCTCCAAGATCTTTACAAAAGTTAAATGCTAATTGATTATGACAGCTTTGTCTTTATCACTGGCACCATTCTCCATTCCCGCTTGGTCAGTTTCACAGCTCCAGTATCACTCTGTCCTCTGTGCCTCTTCCAGCCACATGCATCCCATGCGAGATTAACAGATGGAATTTATGCATGGCTGGCTTTTCCCCCCTCTCCCCATAGCTGATCAAAGGGAGCAGTCTGAACAAAACCCTGGAATTTGCTGCAATTCTGATTTCTTTTAGCACTTTTATGGATTTTGTAACTTATCTTTTATTGACTCTGCAAGGTCTCTGGTCCCCAGCATCTGTTTGTTTCATCTAGGGAGAAAAATAAATTCCTTTTTTTTTTTTTTTTTTTTTTTTATGCCACTGAACCAAATTTAAGAGACAGACAAACAAGCAGGTCTTGATGGAAGGGGGCAGCTGCACACCCCTCTTCCTCTTTCCAGCTGTCCACTTCCCTGGGCCCTGTGCACAGAGGACAGGAGGAGGAGGTCCCTTCTTGCCTGTGGGGTTTGCCAGCTTTGGGAAGAAGGTGCTGAAGACCCGATGATCAGGCTAAGAGTAGGTGTCCCCCCCCGACAGGAGACCTGAAGACGGTTGGTTGTGAGCACAAGCTTTTGGGAGGCTGCTTGGTATACATAAAAAAAAAACCCTTACACATCATTTACAATTTCTCAGATCTAAAGAATTGTGCCTGGTCACCCAGAGACATGATTATACATCAAAGAACTTCATTATAAGAATGGCTACGGTGCTTCAACTTCTTTAAAACCTCAGCTGTTCGATTCAGCCTCTTCAGTTCCATAACTCTTTATAAGATTAATAGACTCTGATGCATAATTGACTTTCCCACCAGAGAAGAAAAGAGAGAGCATGTAATCCTACCCTCATGAAAGTAGCCCTCCCATCAGGAGGTGGTGTCTGTACCCAGGACGGCCAGGGTGGGGAAGGATGCCGGTGGGCGGGGTTGCTCTGGGGAGGGTGGCCTGGGAGAGTCCACAGGTGCTCCCTGTTCATAGACGCTTGACTGGACATCGTGGAAAATAGCCTTCATCGCAGAGCCCGTGGAATGGAGCCAGTGCTGCAGCAGGGGGCCCAGCCTGGGCTGGGAGGCAGCACCAAGGAAGATGGGTCCCAACAAGGAAGGCAGTGGAAGGAAAGGGCAGTCTATCCACAGGGGACCGCCTGGGGCTTCCAGTCTGGTGCCAGTGGAGCCCTAAGGAAGAAGACTGCCTGCAGCTCCTTGCTCCTTTCTGGGGTCCCAGGACCTGTAGAAGGACCCTTCCTGTAGGACACGGGAATCCCACTTTCAAGGCAACTACAAGTTGGTGAGGATGACAAGGCAAGTCTTCCCAAGTCTCAGAGTCAGGATGTCACCAGTATGGGCCCCGCAGAGTCAGAAGTGCTTCTTGGAGTTGAAGGTCGAAGGCAATGAAGGCCTTGGGTGAGCGGCTGGAGAGGAAGCTGCCGTGACACGGAGGGGAGGCTGAAGCCAGCCTCCGGGGCTGGAGAGCTGACGCGCCTGCGTGGAAGGAGATGTGCCTGGACCGGGCAGCCTGGGAGCAGCCAGGATGGGGTCAGCCTCTCGGGTCACACACTCCAAGGTCTAGACTCCAAGTGATGCCGTCCCTCAAGCATAGGTGGTCATTGGAACAGAACAGTCGGCCACTTAGTGGTGACTGGAATGAAGGAAGGAAGTCTCACTAAAAGATGGAAACAGGAAGTGGAATTCTAATTGCTAGCTTATCCTACTGCTGCTCTCCCTTACTGTGCCTCTTCTTTGGCTGTTTTAATGTTCCAGAAGGAGGCCAGGCCCCTTGCAGTCTTACTGAAACAGAACAAAACGAAGCAAAACAAGCCAAGCAGAGCACACAGTGAGAGGAGACTGAATTGGAGAAAGGCCTTATTTCCTGCTCGTGAATGGGGAGGACATCTCTCGGCTGTTTGAGAGAAGTCGGGATGGACCATTTGTTCATGGGCTTTGTGCTCCTCTCTTAGTCTTATCTCTGCCTCTGTTTCCCCTTAACTGACCACCAGATGACCACGGTGTGAAGAAGGAAGGTCAGGCCCATATTAATGCACCCATGATTCACACATCTGCTTGGTGAGACCTGGTGCAAAGGAACAAAGCCACATCGTGGACTTGTAAGCATCCCTGTTCTTTAGATGTGAACTTGCTCTTCCTTTCATCTCTCGGAGTCATTTCACCTGATGGATGTAAAGGGCTGTGTGCTCAGTTAGACCCTTCACATGAATCCTCCACAACAGCCCACCCCCAGCCATGTAAACTCTCCGTTTAATCCTTCCTATCATTTCCAGGGAAAAGGAAGCAGGGTCTGACCACAGAGAATGCCCAGGATCCATTTACTGACTTCTAAGAACTATTAACCTTTTGCAGAGAAGGAAAAAAAAAAAAAAAAAAAAAAAAACTCTTCTTGTATCTAGGGCCTGCTGGGTGCTAATTTAATGTGGCATTGAGATAAAAGTCTGCTCTGGCTGCTGTCAACCTCACTGGATCGGAATGCTGTCTACTTAGAATAGGAGTCAAACAATTCCCTGGCAATAGATTGCTTTCCACTTGTAAGTCTACTAAATAAATAGAAAAGTAATTAACAGTGCGTGATGGCAGATATATCAGAGGGAATTTCATTAAAGCAGAAGAACCAAGGTAACCAAGAAGTCACTTTGTGTCCCAACATCCGATGGAGCTTTCATGCTGCGTTTCTCTGGGGTGGACGTGTTACTTCTGCTCCTCTGCAAGAAAAGAAATTTCTGGATTTCCTATCTTCACTTTAATCAATGGGGAAAAGAAAAATCTTAAGTGCCCAAAATTAGTCCAAAAA
Organism: Platanista minor; assembly: GCA_004363435.1. Lineage (NCBI taxonomy): Eukaryota > Metazoa > Chordata > Mammalia > Artiodactyla > Platanistidae > Platanista > Platanista minor. Next base: position 21,137 of record RJWK010010557.1, on the reverse strand, counting down.
TAAATAATTCTTCTCATTTTTCCATTTAATTATTTTGGTCCTGAAACTCATGGATGATTGTATCTCTTTTGTTGTATTTTTGCTTTTCTTCTCTTTCTTTTTTGTGCTCTATTATTAAATACCTGAATTTTGAAATGCTAACTGAATGTCTCATTATTATTCTTTTTCCCTCCCTTTGGAAAATAAGTGTCATTATTTTGTCATTTAGAATAGCAGGAAGAAATGAAATTTCATAGGAAGGAAATTTATGCTCAGTTGGAAGAAGAAAAGATGTTGAAGGCATTTATTTTTGACTGGCTTTTAAAAAACATATTTGAAAGTACTAAATTCAATTTCACATGTCCAGAATGGTATAACCTAATTTTAACGTATTAATTAACAGTAAAAGTAGTGTTTTGCCTCATACAAAGAAATAGAATAATTAACTTACTGAGGAAACGGCATCATATGATTTTTATTTTCCGAGGGTAATGAATGACATTGAGTAACGGTAACAAGGTTTTGCAAAGCAACTCTGGCTGCGGAGATCTTTTGGAATTTTTGTTAAATACCTGACGACTGACCAGTTTTCTCCATCTCCAAACTTTACCTGTCTCGACCCAGACTAACCTACCTACATTTCAATGATGCCAGCCTGTGTTCTCAGGAAGAATGCTGAGCAGGGAGAGGCAAGCTTCTGAGGATTTTCAAGGATGGGATGAGTGTTCAAATGCTCCCTGAGTCAATAAACACTCAGGTGTTTTCTACCTGTGGGAGAAATTCCAACATTTTTGTATGTTACATATTTGGACCTTTGAACTTGGAATATTTTGTCACGTTTCACATAGCTTCATTCCCCAGGGGAAAAAAAAAACCTAGACTTTGAAGTGGTTTTTATAGAGCTAAGTGCATAAATATGCATGAGAGGTCATTATTACCATAAGATGATACTTAAAAGGTTCAAGTGTCTCTTACTAAGATTTTTCAACTTGTTTGGTGACAATAAATCAAAGTCTCCAGTTTTTGGTTGCTGAACTTTGCCTTTGACTGTTCCTTCAAAGTTTTCAAGAAAATGGTTTCAGAGCCCTGAGTGGCACTCGTTTTGTCCAATCATTCATTCATTTGACAAATATTTCAGGAAATAATTAATTGCCTGTGTACAAGTTTCCTGCAGAAGGGCGATATTTAGAGTACTGTAGTCAGTCCTCTGGAGGTTGAGTCCCAGAATTTCTAGGTTTTAGAGCTGAAACTGAGGCAGAGAGAAGCTGTGACTTGTCCCTCGGGATACTGCCTCCTGTGGTCAAGACTGGAAATAGGATCTGACTCCCAGGCCAGGCCTCTGACCAATGAGTCTGGAAGGTTTGAGGGCCTAAAGTGTAGAATCACCCTGAGAACCGTGGTAACGAAGACCTGCATTTTGACCTACTTCTGACTTTCAGAACTTGGTATTTCAAGGGAGAAATTGTATATAGTATTATCAGAACCAGAGAGGCTCTTCAGCATGATATTCCCATTCAGAACTGACTTCAGCTCAACCCTAGGCGTGCAGCAAATTCCCACTTGGAGAAGATAAAATTTCCATCTTCAGGATTAATCATCCCTGTGGCCCTGTTCTCCATGGGGAACAGAGAAAAGGCAACAGAGTCGGAGAGAGGAAACAGCTTCTACCAGCAGCCTCGTTTTTTCTCTCTCTGTGAGTGGGAATACTGCTCAAGTAGTCCATGGGGTCTGATGACTTTTTTCGTCCCAAATCAACAAAGAAAAAGCAAGTTACATACAATTTACAAAAACAATCCTTTCTTAAATTTTTACTCATGGGCTCCCAGTCTCTGATTTATAGGCCAAATCTTTGGAAAGCACAGCAGTAGAATCTAGGGTGACAGGCATGCTCTCCGCCATGTACTGATTCACAGCCTGACAGAAGCACCTATGGTATTTCACACTAGGCTTTCCCTGAATCCTAAGGCTGATCTTGCTTAAGCATGACGTTGCAGTGAAAGAGAAGTGTGTGAAAGATAGAGGCAAGCTCTTTAAAAATTAGCCTTGACATATATCTGCAGAAAACTCTAATTCAAAAAGATACTTGTGGGACTCCCCTGGCGGTCCGGTGGTTAAGACTCCACGCTTCCACTGCAGGGGCCTTGGGTTCGATCCCTGGTCAGGGAACTAAGATCCTGCATGCCCCACAGTGTGGCCAAAAAAAAAAAAAAAAAAAAATTGGCAAAATTATCTAAGGTCTGTGAACTAGATAACAGTGTTATATCAGTACTAATGCCTCAGGACTTCCCTGGTGGTCCAGCAGGTAAGACTCCAAGCTCCCAATGCAGGGGAAATGGGTTCGATCCCTGATCAGGGAACTAGATCCCACATGCATGCCACAACTAAGAGTCTGCCTGCCGCAACTAAGACCCGGCACAGCCAAAATAAATATTTTTTAAAAACCTAATGCCTGAGTTTTGATATTCTGTGATTATGTAAGAGAATGCCCTTGTTTCTTAGAAAATATGCACTAAAAAATTTAGGAACAAAGGGACATCTTGTATAAAACTTGCTCTCAAACAGAATATGATAAAACACACATGGTAAAATGTTAACATTTGTAAATAAAAACTTAAGAGAAAAAACAAAAAATAAAATTATTGAAAACTAAAAAAAAAAAAGATACATGCTCCCCAGTGTTCATAGTAGCACTATTTACAATGCCCAAGACACGGAAGCAACCTAAATGTCCATCCTCAGATGAATGGATAAAGAAGATGTGGTACATATATACAGCCGACTATTTATTACTCAGCCATAAAGAAGAATGACATGATGCCATTTGCAGCAACATGGATGGACCTAGAGATTATACTAAGTGAAGTAAGTCAGACAAAGACAAATATCATATGATATCACTTACGTGTGGAATCTAAAAAATGATACAAATAAACTTATTTACAAAACAGAAACAGACACGTAGGCATAGAAAACAAATTTATAGTTACCAAAGGTGGAAGGGGGTGGGGGGATAAATGAGGGGTTGGGGATTAACAGATGCACACCCTGACATAAAATAGATAAAAAACAAGGACCTACTGTATAGCATGGGGAGCTATATTCAACGTCTTGTAATAAACCCTAATGGAAAAGAATATGAAAATAATACATATGTATGTATGTATGACTGAATCACTACACCAGAAACTAACGCAACATTGTAAATCAACTATTTCAGAAATAAACACGTAAAAAATAAAAATAAAAATCGGCCCTGAACTGACAGGAATCCAGGCTCTATCAACAGAATTCCCGGAGGAAGCATGGCCTTTGTAACCTCCCCTGGAGCGCTTTCCAAGTCTGGCACTTTTCGTTTGTCGTCACCAAAGCTGACACTTGTTAAAAATGATTTCTCTTTTACCCCATCGTTTCGCCCATCACATGGCCCCGGAGATGAGAGGGAAGGGTGTGCATTGGGAGGGCAACGTAGGGCTGAATCTCTCTTCTCCACTTGGTAGCCATGGGAACTTGGGCAAGTGACCTCATTTCTGTGAGGCTCAGTTTCCTCATGGGCACCCTAGAGGTGGCCTCCCCGCCTCAGATCCCAGGAGATCGCGGTTAGAGGTGATGGAGCACAGAGCGTTGGGTCCTGGGAGGTGTTCACCCAAGGCCCCCTCCACTCTCAGCCTTCCAAACTTCCTCCCAAGTTGTGTTTGATCTCACCTTGGTCATCCCCAAATGCCCAATAATCATTTATCTTATTCACAAAGCATTTTGTGTATCTCTCTATTGTTTTCTTTTAACGTTTTATTGTTTTGTCTTGTTATCTAAACTATTATTAAGGCTGCCAATTTTTATAATCAATTTTCTGTTTGTACTGTTTTCTTTCCCCTTATATTGTGGTTTGAGTTTCCAAAGGACATGTATTTCTTTTTCAAGCTCTCTTATCAGTTCCGTATTTCATCTACCTTAGAAGCTCAGGAAGCTTGCTGACAGACTAACAGAATGATCAAAACGTCCCAAATCCAAGCTTTCTCTTTCATCTTCAATTACTCACACTGTCTTCCCCAAACCCCAGAATTGCAGGGTCAGGTGAGACCTCCGAGGTCTGGGAGGGCAACAGGGATGATCAAGGCTAGAGAAAAATGTTGACTGATGGAGATGCAGACGTGACCCAGGAAGTCGCTCTGCCCGACTTGTGAGCACCCTCCTGTGAGGACAGATGCCCGCCGTGTGGATCTGCTGATTCCCCAGGATGGTTTTCCGGTGTGCTCTGGGCTGCCCCTAATCCTTTTGGGAAATAGCTTCTCAGTTCTCTGGGAACCAGTGTGTATTTCCTGTTTGTGATTCTGCCTACGTTTACTTTTATCCACATTTTTTTGCTCAGAATCATGGTTCAGGTGCTGACCTTTGCCCAAATGACTTGCAAACACATACGGATGTAAATATCAGTATCAGATTGGGTTAGTTTCTCCTTGGACATGTGCTTATTTATTGACATTTTACAAAGGAAATATCTCCTCCCGTGCCCACCCCTCCATTCTACCATTAGTTTTGAGTTATTCATTCAACTAACATTTGCTGAGCTCCTCCAAGGCGCCAGGCTCTGGGCTAAACCCCACAGGCCTCTTAGCGCGTGTGCTAATTCTCAGCTTTCCGTCTTCCTTCTCATCTCTCAGGAGTCCTTCTTGTTACTGTGCTCGGAGATGCCCACAGAGAATATAATATCCCATGACAGGATGTCTTTCCATATGCAAACCAAAATAGCACTGGCTTTTGTGCAGCTGTATTCCTTTCTAAACTTGTCCTGACATACTGTCTGGTCTTGCCTCCTGCACATTTTGGTCACTTTCTGGCACACATCGTGAGGTGCTGTTATAGATCTAAGTTTGATTTTTTTGGCTTCTTTATTTGTAACCTTTGAATCCATTCACATGTTTTCTCCTCACCACGATTTGAATTTTTTCCCTGGTAGGAAGTCAGATGCTTGTTTTTCAATCCATTTTCCTTCTGCTAACAAAAATGTTAAAGAAACAATACCCAGGCTTGGAAAAGAGGCTCAATTACATTCTAGGGAAGTAACAATTTAGATAGTCTTGTCTTAAATGACAGAATCTCTTTTGTAAAAAATTTAGAGCTGGGTGAGATCTGAGAAATCTCATCCAATCCCAAGCACCCTTGGGGAGTGTGTGCTGAGTCAGCATTAGAATCCTGGCCTCCTGACTCATTTCAGTTGTGCGCGGGTTCCCTTTTAAATACTGTCTTTTTAAAATTAAAGACATATATATAAAAGAAGGAAGAGAAGCTACTCCCAAGACCACACAAATCATATGCATTTCCAGTGCCCTGCGGCCCCCTAATGTGCTATTCATCCCAGGCACTTTGAACCTCTGAGGAGCATCGCTTGACTCCTGGGGATCCCACCAGCTCACCCTGGTTCAGTTGCCCTCCAAGCCCGATAGAACCCGGCTCTCTTTTCCCAGCATCTGTTAAGCTCTGGCCATCACGGTGCGTCTGCAGTGGTTTGTCATTGGCAGCCGTGCTCGCTAATGCTGCCTGACTGATTCTGTTTGAATCGCTCTCTTGATGGGGATTATGTTTTATTTTTGGACAACTCTAATTGTTAGAAAGGTTTCTTTCTTTCTTTTTTTTTTTTTTTTTTCTGTACGCGGGCCTCTCACTGCTGTTGTGGCCTCTCCCGTTGCGGAGCACAGGCTCCGGAGGCGCAGGCTCAGCGGCCATGGCTCACGGGCCCAGCCGCTCCACGGCATGTGGGATCTTCCCGGACCGGGGCACGAACCCGCGTCCCCTGCATCGGCAGGAGGACTCTCAACCACTGCGCCACCAGGGAAGCCCGAAAGGTTTCTTTCTAATAGCACAAGCTCTGTCTCCCTCCTACTGTCCTCCCTGGGTCCATCTTGCTCCGTAGCCTCCGAGCAGACTTGGCTTGCTGGCAGTAGGCTGGGACTGAACCAAAGGTGGGATTTGACCCTTGGGAGTCTTTCCAGCCCCTTTTGCCCCCGCTCCTTGATCTTGGCTGTCCTGTCCCCTGACCTCCCTCATTGTGATCCCTCGTTCCAGTTTCATTTTTCACTGAAGCTTTGTCGCCAACAACCCAGTTGGACGGTCCTTCTAGCTTTTTCTTGACCCTTTCTCTAGCACACGTCCTCTAGCCTTGCCCCCCAGCCTCCTGGATCTCGAGGGTGCTGAGTTTGCTGCCCTCCAGGTCAGGAGTGCGTGCGGTGGATGGCTCCCCCCAGCATTTTTGGGCGCCATCGGTTTGGGAGCAATCCTTAGGCCCGCGGGTCTCAGTTCTGTCCTCTGGAGTGGCACCGGGTACATCTAATCCCTGCTAGTATTTTAGGAGCATGATCCCATTCCCCCTTCGCATGGCTCTGCTCGCTCTCCTGTGCACTCTTTAAAGGGTGGATATAAATGCCTGCATGTGTAGAGATGGTGTCTGACCTGAGCTCAGACCAGGGGCGCTTTCCTGCCTTGGCTGGAACAGGCTGTTTCATCAAGTGCCGACTCTTGCCATGACTTTTGTTTAGCTGCACCGTCACACCCTGAGCTTGCAGTCAACCAAATACTTCCACCCCTTCCCGTCTCATCTGAATTGCCAGTAAGCTTGGTCCCTGTTATTCTCTACTTACCTCACTTATCTATTTTCAAACTCTTGTGCATTCTGTTAATTCATATGTTACTTGGATTCCTTATTCTAGCTGCCTGATATCTTTTTGAATCCCGATTCTTTCATGTGTTTTTACATTTCCAAGCTTTCATTGTGCGCGAGTTTAAAATGTGAATATTCTTTGCTTCAAAAGCATAGATGAAAGTGTTCAGTAGGGTTACAGGTTCACAGCTCTGAAGCAGTTTCACACGTGCACTTGTATCAAGCAAGTAAGTAATGGGTGGTGGATGACGGGAGGCATGTTTCCCCTGCTGGAGAGGGAGGTTTTGGATACACAAGGGGATAGGCTAGACTAGGGTCAGAGACATCCCGGGGAACTCAGGTTTTGTTTTGTATAGATGCAGGTGGATGGATACCAGAGTAATGATAGATTTGTGTGTACATGCGAATAAGCATCCATACACACATTTCCTAGCTCTGTCAGCTGAGGGGGCCTAGAAGCAGGAACATTCCAGGAGCGTGAAACAAGTGCAGGGTCCGTGTCTTGGTTTCTAAACGCAGTTCTCCCATAAAAGGCACCAGGGCTTCTTGGAGACATGGCACATTCCAAGACTGGGTCAGGGAAAATATAAGATGAGCCTGAGCATCCTGTTGTAGCAAAAAAATGAGGAAGTGCTCAAATAACCCCAAGGTGGGGGCATGTCAAAGGGATACAAGCGCCAACCTGAAGAGATTTGAATGGCCAAAGCTGTCATGATTGGTGCAAAAGTAAATAACATAGTACTGTATTATAACTCCAAGTCCAAAAGAAATCTACACGACTCTGTGCTGACATAAATAAATGACTGAATAAATATGCAAATGGGAGGGAAGGGACAAATATCCTTACGAAAGAACTCCAAATAATTTACGCAGATGGTCCCCCTCCCCAGCCCTCTGCCCCTGAATATGGCAGGACTTCCAAAGAACAGAGTCTGGAAGAGGGGGTGAAGTAACTCCTCCCTGGACAAATGCTCCGGTGGTTAGGTGACCGCGTTACTGTCATCATTTATAGGTGAGGTAGGTAGCGTGCACTCTTGATATGATGTGATGAGAATGGCACTTCACCTCTGCGGTCTTCCCCCCACCCAGATCCATTAACTGCAGTCTATCCATGAGGAAATAATCAGTAAAAAAACAAAATTGAGGGACAGTCTACAAAATAGATGACTTCAAAACTGTCAGGCCATCAAAAACAAGGAAAGACTGGGAAACTGTCACAGAGCAGAGGAGGCTAAGGAAATACGACAACAAAATGTACCATCTACGCAACTTTTCTGTGTCTAAGAAGGTTTCTCCTCCAAATTATTAAAATAAAACTAAAGGAAAACACGGAACTTTAAAATGATGTTCAACAGGAAGAACAAGGAATCTGGGATATTCTATCAGCGACCTCTTGCTGGTTGGTATTGGTTTGGTAATCAGCATTCTTACACTGTATCAGGGTGACCACAAAGCTCCCTCCTCGTGGGTTTCATGGTTGCCCAACTGGACTTCCTCCAGTCCCTGAAGCTGGGTCTTTTTCCCCACAGTATTTGGGTGTATCTAGTTCCAGAACCTTATACTTCCAAGGTTGCTGCATTCCACTGTGTTTATCCAGACCAAGACCAGCCATGATTTTTTCCTTAATTATGATCGTCACAGGTGTCCCCTTCTACCTAAGGTACAGAGGAGGCTCCACCCAGCTCTTCCTCCCCAGGTTCGCCCATCCCTGGGTTCAGCCGTCCTTCCCTCCCGGCTTGCCTCATGCTGTGCTGCGTGTCCTCCTGGGCATGCCTGCCCTTCCGCATCGCCCTGACACCAACCCCCATTCATCCCACATCTCATCACACTCTCTGAGGAAGCTTTGGAACCAAATTCCCTTCAGGGGACTCAGGACTCCAAGACACTCCAGCTATTTCAGCAAGTCCTTGACACTTATGAACAGCTATAAAGAATATATGTATTCTTCTGTTTCTGCAATTCTTGTTTTCTGGACTTTATTTGAATGTAAGCTTTTTTGGGTTCAGGCTCTGTGTCCTTTAAGGACTTCTTATTTTACTTACGTACATGGATTTGGTAAAGTGTTATTTGGGCAACGTTTTCCCTGTATGTGTAGCTTGGTGAAGTATTGATTGAACATATGAGTGTCCAATAAAGAACAACGTTAGTTTCTGCAGTTGGTCTTTACATGCGTAACAGTTTCAGCCTCCCCCGCTGCCCCTTCCCTGCAACAGGACCACTTTGCTCTAATTTTCATTGAGGCTGCTCCTTCACCGCGTGGCTTCCGTCTCACTGCCTCGTCCAAGGCCTAATCCATCAGCCTGAGGCTCACCCAGGAGGGTTTGAATCAAGTGTGCAAATAGAGATCCATAAAGCCCCTCATGAGAGGCTTTGCTATATAAAATACAGCATCGCATAGACACTGCTGCCTGATCTGTGAGCTCTTTAACGTTCTCAAAAAAGCTTTTAAGTTTCCCAAGCACAGTTTGTACTTGGAAAATCCAACCCGTACTTCAAAAACGTGCTCTTTTCAGATGTAAGCTTTAAAGGAAATTGTCATAGTATTTTCTTGATCAGCCCGTCACCACGCTCACCAAGCTCCACCAATCTGCAACACACATCTGTCTCCCTTTAATTTACCGAAAGGCCGTTCTCAGGATCCAGTCCCTTCTTATTTCAATATCGCCCCTATAGAGCCTCTGCCAGCATTATCTCTTTCTTTCTGAGTGTTTGTGTGAGAAAGTAATGGTATTTCTCAATCTTCTGCCTGTCATCTGCACCTACAACGCAGGCCAGTATTGGGGGAGAGGGAAGAAAGGACAAAAGTACCTCCTGGCCTCACTGGACTGCCCCGGTGTCCTGGTTTGTGTGAAAGAGCGTGGACGTGTTTGTGTGGGGGGGGTGTCACAGTGTGCGTTTTAATGGTGTATATGTGCTTATGTGTGTGTCCACATTTGTAAGTATGTCGGCATGTGTGTGAGACTGTGTGAGTGTATGTGTGTGTATACCTGTCTCTGTGTGTGTGTAGTGTGTGAGACTGTGTGAGTGCGTGTGTGTGTGTGCCTGTCTGTGTGTGTGTGTGTGAGACCGTGTGAGTGTGTCTGTGTGCCTGTCTGTGTGTGTATATGTGTGTGAGGCCATGTGAGTGTGTGTGTGTGTGTGTGTGTGCCTGTCTGGGTGTATATATGTGTGTGAGACCGTGTGAGTGAGTGTGTGCGTGCCTGTCCGTGTGTGTATATGTGTGTGAGACCGTGTGAGTGAGTGTGTGCACGCCTGTCCGTGTGTGTATGTGTGTGAGACTGTGTGAGAGCGTGTGTGTGTGTGTGTGTGTGTGTGTGTAGAGACTCATCCACTGGCTTTGTGGAGGCCCCGAGCCCAGAGCACTGGGACCAGAGGCACGTGGCAGGGGCGTGGCCAAGGGAGGAGTTGCAGTCCTGAGTCCAGACCTCCTCCCACTTGGGCCGCAGCAGGGGCAGCTCTGCACTCGGAGGCCTTCCGCCTGGGAATCTGGCCTCCACATCCACATTCTGAGCCTCGCCCCCTCCCTCCCCTTTCTGGCAGGGCCTCCTAACCCCACCAGGAGCCTTGACTTTCTCACATGTGAAGTGGCAACAATACCAACTGCAAACTGAGCACAAGCTACGTGAGGACTGGATGAGATGCAGAGTGTGAGGGAAGGGGCTTTGCTGGTGAAAAGCACTTTAACATCACGGGGAATTTCTCTCCCTGGGGCTCTGCGGTGTATATCACCTCTTTGCATAGCGTATACAACGTCTATAACTACAAAATAGTGCCTGTTTCTATTTTTCTTCAAAACTGAAGAAATAAGCAGAGAAACAAAAAGTGTGTTTTTTTAAAATTTTTATTGAAATATAGTTGATTTTAAAAATTTTTATTGGAATATAGTTGATTTAAAAGCGTGTTGTTTTTAACTTTCTGCTCGCCCGTAGGCTGTCCTGGTGTGTTGGAAAGTTCCAGTTTCGTGTGGAGCTGACCTCTGGGCTCCCTGTGCTAGAACCTTGCTTTGATCGACCTCTGGATGTCTTGATTTATTGGCTTTGAATTGATCTATTGATTTAATAAAAGTCATTTATCATTGTCATTGGGTTGGGATAAAGCACTCAATTTATCTCCAGTTTGGCCAACGTCATCAATAATGGATGTTTTGCTGATTCTGTTGGGTGATTAATTTCCATGGCATAATCACAGGAAACCTCTGTTACTGTCACAGCTCTGGTCTCTCTGCATAGAACTAATGCTCCCTCCCCGGCTGCTGGATCCCGTCCACCTGGGCTCTTTATATTTGGCAATGGCTAGGCCCTCAACTCTTCATCTCAGGAATGACCGCCAACTGCCCTCATGGGGGAAGGGGCCTGCGAGGCTGGGGTCAGCAGACCGCAGGGCAGCATCACCACCGTCTGTGCCTGCAGCCCCTCCACTCCTCTTGGCCCAGTGAGCGGCTGAGTAAGCATCCTCCTGACAGCCCAGCGCCTCGTTGAGGAACAGTGGAAATGAGGTCATTGGTAGTGGAGATTCACTTCCTCTGCACATCTGTAGCCAAGCAGGAAAAAAAAAAAAAAGAGCTGCACTTCAAGCCTAAGGGCCCCTGAATACCTTCGTGATTTTTATTCTTGCTAACAAAGCCCAGACCACACGTGCCACACACAGATGTGCAGAGCAGCACACATGCTTGCACACACCCAAGCCCTGGGACACCTGCTTCCCTAGCTCTGCCCCACCCAGAATCCGCTGTCAGGCCACGTTTCTGGGAGTGTGGCCACAAGGCAGCAATGCCATCGTGCCTGCAGGAGTCTGCAAAATTTTGAGCTTCTGAAGGCTTAGGCCCAAATCTTGGGGTTTTGTCCACAGCTTCTGCCAGGGGTGGCCAGGCTGGGAGCTTCATGCTAACTCGGCATGTACTTTGGGGAAATGAAAGCTGGCCTCCAAGAATCAAAAAAGGAAATGAATCTAGCTAGCTGTGTTGCTTTCTTCTCCCCTTCACACTTTGGAGTGCCACCCCCGTCCCCGGGCACCGTCTAGACCCTTCCATGTGGCTGACAGACAAGTGGTCCTGTGTCTGGCATGTGTTTTCTGTAAGGCAGATCGTTGTCTCAGAACCACAGGGAGGAAACACAAGAGCGAGGGTCTGATTTCCCTCCTGGCCTCCAGAGCTGAACAGCCCCAGTTGAAAGAAAGAACAGCATTTTCTTTCTCATGACTTCTTGAGGCCAAAATTGTCTACTGGAGACACTTCCTCACAGTCACATCTCCAGTCCTGAAATGCTGACAGATGTGAATCCTGTTTAAAGCTCGTGCTGCCCTAAAAGCTCCTGTACTGACATCTTCTAGTTTCCCCTTTCTCACAGGTTTAGTCTTCTATGAGTAAAAGCGGCTTACTTCTCTTAATAATTAATTTTGACAGCTACTTAAAGTGTTGGCAGCTATAATCAAAAACCTCAGCCTCATCATTCTTTCCTGAAGAGAGCTCCATCATTATAAATTTTGATTCCCACTGGTCTGAAAGAAATTTAAAGAAAAACGAATGAATTGTTCCTCTCACCTTGCGTTTTAGCTCCATAACAATTTTTTACTCTGAAAAAAAAAAATCCCTCAATAATTATATAGAGAGTTGCTAATAGTTCACATTCTCGAAATTCCTATGCAAATTGCATAAAAAGCATGCGCGGTTGCAGAATTGAATGTGCAGGCTTTATTATCAAGCTTGTCACCACTGGACTCAGGGAAGACTTTGGTTCATTCTCGCTTCAGATATTCTGAAGATTGCCATAGTTGCAACCCCAGGACTGAGAGCGTGCTGTTAGCCCTTTTCTGTGTCCTCCCCTCCCCCTGCTCCCCAAACCCTGTGGTCTTCCACAGGAAAAGTAACAGGCTGAAACTCATTGCTGAAGATGTTTAAAAGGGGTCAGGAATTCTGGCTTTCCAAATGTTTCTTAGATTTATTACTTTTGTTTTGGCAACATGTTTTGGTATGTGAATATGCCTCATTTTCACTCAGAGGGTGTTACAGAAAAGTAAAGCAAAGAGGTGAACTGACATTTGTTTAATTAGAAGAAGAGTCTTCATTTTCCAAGGCTTTGCCACAGCAGTGAATTTAATAGTGTATAATTAACTCTAACGCGCTTATGATTTGATTTGTAAAAATTCTTTCAAGGTAGGTATTTCTGGAGAAAGTGAAGTGCAGTATTTCAGCCTGACCATGGGTTTTGATTCTGATGGTCCCCCTGGGGGCAAGGCTAACTGATGCAAATGCTGGAGGATGCCCTCTGTGTGGAATTCCTTAGAAGGGCTCAGTGGTGGTGACAGAACAGGAACCTGCAGGCCCAGTGGCCCCCAGCTTTGTGGAGTATTTTCTGGGCTGCAGAGCTCAGAAGCAGGTTCATATTTGGACATGAGGATGTAGACCTAGGAGAAGAGACGTGGCCCTGGTGAATCTGTTCCCTTCTCCCCTGAATATCTTACAAGTCTTCACTTAGTAGCTGCAGAGCTGGGAAGGACTGCAGCGGAGGTCAGGTCAGAGGAGCACAAGCAGGGAGACGCTACAGAAGACTCACCGCTGAGCAAGGCCTCCTCTGTGACTTGGAAGCAGATGCTGTGACCCCCGCCTGGGCTGGATGGCTGGACAGCCGGAGGGCTGGACGGGGGACATACCTTTTTACTTCTAAAGGGGCTGTTGTAGAACCTACCAAGAAGCCATCGGTACACAAGGCAGGGTGGAGTGGTCACGTGGGGTAAAAGACAGACCTGGGTTTGTTGGGAAAGAAAATGGGTTAAGCTCTGTGACCTTCATCCCCAAATTTGCAAAATGCAGACACTCACGTCCTCCCTTCCTGGTCTTTGTGAGGATGCGATGTTGCATGTAAATGCCTGGCCTGGGGTCTGGCACTTTGAGGTGCTTAACACATGGGGAAGTCATTAAGGTTTGGTGGGTCCTGGAAAAGGCCCCTCAATCAAAATTATCTTCCTCACTGACCTGTGTCATTGAATGAAACTCCTGCCACCACTGCGGGGAGAGATTGTGTCCTTTGAAGGCTCCTGTTTAAACACAAACCATACTCCAGGGGCCGGGGGGAGGGGTCTGGGAAAGGAACCCATTCCCAGCTGGAAACACCTTTGTCTGAACTGAGATCATTAGGTTAACCAGTCAGTTAATGAGCAGGGCCCTGACAGTTGGACAAACGGCAGACCAGTTTGGAGGGGTGGCGTGAGAATAGCCTTAGGGAACGAGGGAAGAGTCCTGACCCTGGAGGGGGACAGCTGAGCCAATGGTTTAGGGTATGGGAAGGAAGAAAGGAGCTGAGTTGGACGATGGCGGCTGGGGGAGGGGCCTAAAGAACGAATTACAAAGCATCCAAATGGTTGTGAGTCTTAGTTAGGAAGCATTTATTTTTAAACAGTATATTAGTTGTTTTCAGAAGATATGATCACTATATTGTTATTCAAACCTTGATACTTCTCCAGGTGAAGAACTTTTAAATTTGAAGCGATGGGTCCAAATGCTAACCTGAAAAAAGTACACTATGCATACTGTCAGTGTCAAAGGATTCTGGAAACCCGGAAAAAAAAAGTTTAGTAAATATATCTGGGGTAGTGTGGATGGAGGGCACTTACTTTTAATCTTTTGTGTATCGATGGGAAGAGGTTCTTTCCTAAACACCCAGCTGTGCACTGAGACTCCTAAATACACAGTATAGTGACAGGGGTCCTTAGTCACAGAGCATCTTGCTGTTTCTGGGTAATGGTAAGCATTCCTTATGTGACCATCGAGCATTTTCTGCAAGCAAGGCACTGTGCTGGGTGGTAGGGAAGATGCAAAACTGAGAAAAATGTGTCTCCCCTTCCAAGGGGACACCCGATGAGTCTTCCCAATCAGTGAAACTTCTTCCTGTCTCTCCTACCGTGTCCTAAACGAGGCCTAACAAAAAACCTGCCAGGTGACTTGAAGCGGCTTTCTCAAATCTCCGCCCTGGGACATCTGGGGCAGATAATGCCCTCCTGAGGGGCAGGGACTGCTCTGTGCACTGCAGGCTGCTCCGCAGCATCCCTGGTACTAGTAGGACTCTCCCAGCTATGATAGCCAGAAATGTCTCCATACGTCTCCCGGATGGAGACAGACTGCTCCTGGTTGAGAACCACTGACTTACTTAAATAAAGAGAAGTTATCTTCTCATGTGACAAGTAGTCCATCCAGAGACCGCGCAGAGGCTCAAGAAAGCCACCATGGACCCCAGCTCTTTCTGAGCCTTGCCCACCGTTTCCGTACGTGGCTTTTATCGTGGCTGCAGCAGGATGGCTGTGTCACCTCGTGCTCAGGAAGGAAGGAGGGGACCGGGAGAAGAACTGCTCTGGCTTTGCCAGAAGCCCCCCCCCCCCGCCCCAAAGAACTGTATTTGCATTACATTTGCCAGAGCTGGGTGTCGTGTTGTGGCCGCCTCCAGATAAAGGGACTCGTGGAGAGAGAAGTATTTTTCAGTGGCCATGTTGCCATGTCAGTCAAAACAAGGATTCTGTCGCTAAGTGTTAGGGGTTGAGTCGCCCCGGTCCCAGTTCATCTGTTAAGCCCTAACCCCTAGCACCTCCCAATGTGGCCTTATTGGAAATAGAGCTGTGGCAGGTGTACTCAGCTAAAATGAGGTCTTTGGGTGGGCCCTTAATGTGATATAGCCAGTGTCCTTACAAAAAAGCACGTTCAGGGACCTCCCTGGTGGTCCAGTGGTGAAGACTTCACCTTCCAACGCAGGGAGTGTGGGTTCGATCCCTGGTGGGGGAGCTAAGATCCCACATGCCTCGTGGCCGAAAAACCAAAACATAAAACAGAAGCAACATTGTAACGAATTCAATAAACACTTTAAAAATGGTCCACATCATAAAAATCTTTAAAAAATAAAATCAGAAAAGGATGTTTGGACGCAGACACGCTCCGGGAGAAGCCACGTGAAGACAGAGGCTGGGACCCCGGTGACGGTGCTACGCGCCAGCACAAAGACGGCCGGCACACCTCCGGAGCCCGGTGAGGGCCTGGAACACATGCTCCGCCACGCTTTCAGCAGGAAGCAGCCCTGCCGACGCCTCGATCGTCCCCCTCGCCCCGTCTGTGCGCGTTGCTACAGCAGCCCTAGGGCACTAACCCCCAGCAAGATAAGGCTGAGGGACACGGTGCAGATGACACGTTCCACGAGATGCAGCAACATTCTCATAATTCATTTCCTTTTCTGACTGAGCCGGTGGGGGGCGGCTTCTGACATCCTCCATGCAAAGAGCCCCGGCGAGGACAGACCCTCAGTGAACTAACTTGTGGTCCCATGAAGGAGACGTGCATGCGCTTCCGGCACGGGACGAGGTGAAGGGCCATCAGAAAGCTGCAGGTAGGCAGTGACACTGCTTGTCCCAGGGACTGAAAGGTTGTTGTTTCTGGCTGCTGAGTTGGGGCAGGCTGGATGGAGGCGCCTTGAAGACTAGGACTTGGCTGCACGGAGCCGTGGGAGAGCCTTCCAGAGGAACCGGGAGTGCGGGGGCCTGGATGGCGGCAGGCGCACCTGGGGCCCGTGTGCAGCCGGACTGCAGATGTTTTCACTTGGCTGCCGGGGGCGTGACAGCCCGGGAACAGCGACGCATTGTGATGCGATGGGCGGTGACTGAACTCCAGGCTTCAGCCGCTACTGAATTCCTGCCCTGAAACCCCACCGTGTGAAAAACAGAGCACTGGAGGCATTCTTCTCTTTCAGTAATTTCATTTTTGATCTGGTTCTCCTTTGCAGAACTTTCAGCAGGGTGGTTTTACGCTTTTTTTCCTTTGTTTCCAGCCCTCTGACCTGTCTTTACACCAAAACATCTGGTAGCGCCGTGTTACACAGCATCTCAGGCACTTCGACTCTTAGCCCTGAACAGACACTGACTTAGAACTGGTTCTGGAAGGAAACCTTGAAGGTTTCTTTGCCGGGCCCTTTCCCAGAGTATTCATGGAGGAGCCTGAGACGTTTAACAGAGTCTCTTTAATGAGATCTGCTGGAGAAACAGAAAGAAGTGTAAGGATGTCAGCATCCTTGACTGTGAAGAGTCATCGCTCGTGTGCAGAACATCTGCATGTGCTCCCGGTGGACAGACCTCTCGCAGCTCAGTGTTGGACCAGTCCCTGAAACAAGATCTCAACCCCTTTGGACCTGTTCTATCGTCAGTGTTTGAAAAAAATGGATAATCCCATGTACTGATTTACCAGAGGATGTGATCCTTCAATAGCTGCTACCACATCGCAAGACCAAGACTGAGGAGGACCCGAAGCCGAGTGGCAGAGGGAGGGCCTGAGGGGCATGTGGTGGGAGGTCTGATGTGCTTGACAATCAAGCTGATGTCCTCAGCTTCCCGAATTCTGAGAGTCGACCGTGAGATATTAATACTCTGTGTATCAGTTTCCTACTGCTGCTGTAACAAGTTGCCACAGAATCAGTGGCTTAACACAAATTTATTTGCTTACAGTTCTGGAGGTCAGAACCCTAGTGTGGGTCCTAAAATCAAAGTATGGGCAGGGCTGTGTCCTCTCTGGAGGTTCTGGGGAGATTCATTTGCCTGATTTTTCCAGCCTCCAGAGGTGCCCACACTCCTTGACTTGTATCCTTCCTTCATCTCCAAATGCATCACCCCAGCTTCTGCTTCCAGGGTCCTTCTCCTTTCGACTTTGACCTCTTCCTCTCTCTCATAAAAACCCTTGTGATCCGATTAGGCCCACCAGGATAGTCCAGGAAAATCTTCCCATCTCAAGACCCTTAACTTTATCCTATCAGCAAAATCCCTTTTTCCACGTGAGGTTACATATTCACAGGTTCTGGGAATTAGGATGTGGACGTCCTTGAGAGGGTATTGTTCTGTCTACACTATGAAAAATGTTCTTTCTTAACAAATAAATTTAGGAAATGTTGGATTAAGTAAAGGTAAATAGGTTTCTTTATTGCAGGATTTTGGGAGTTTTTTTTTGTTTTTTTTGTTTTTCGGTACGTGGGCCTCTCTCTGTTGTGGCCTCTCCCTTTGCGGAGCACAGGCTCTGGTCACGCAGGCTCAGTACGTAGTATTTCCCAACCTTGTTTGACCAAAGATTCTACCCATTGGGGTTTTTGTGCGTGTGTGTGTGTGTGTGCGTGTGTGTGTGTGTGTGTGTGTGTAAAACTGATTAACATTTCAGGATAAAGTGGGAAACATGCTTTAGCCAAACTGGGAAGAAGGTTCACGTCTGACAAAGGTTCCAGGTGTTGCTTCAAGATCTTACAGATGAGAACAGTGGCTCCTGCGTTGGGCACCCTCTCTGCATCTCCCACGTGCTGCTTTGCGAATAACTGAACACTGGGAAGAGGAATTCCTCATTTAGCATCTGAAATTTCCTCTAGGAAATATCTGACTAGGATCCGCTTGACCTCAGCTCCACCCTCCAAGGCAGTAGAGATTCCATCCTTCACTCGCTCACGCATCCCTTCACTCAGTGGTTTCGAGGCAGCATCCTGCTGGGGACGCCACATCTCCCGCTCCCCGGCCCACATTCCCCAGCTCCAGCCCAAAGCAGGGCTATAGGCAGGAGGGCGGAGGTCAGCGAGGCCACCGTGAGTCACCAGGCAAGCACGCCTGAGAGCCTCGGGTCTTGGGTTTGGGTGGCGGTGGTGTGAGCGGCGCTCTCTCCCCGGTGGGGTTAATTTATGGGATTTATGAAAGTTAAGCGTGGCCAGGGAGGCAGCTCCGTGGTGCCTGTTAATCGGAATGAGCCTGGAACCACTCCACGGAGCTCCCTCGGGATATGATGCCATCCCTGCCCTGCGCCCCTGCACTTTTGATGCAGAGGAACACACTTCCCAAAACTGTCTTATTGTCACCCTTCTCCCCTGCCCCATCCCCTTCGATGGGCTTTGCAGGCAGAACCCCTGGGCAACGAGGGCCCTTTAGCTGGAGCTGCTTTACTGTCAGGTACTTATCAGACCTATTTATAGCTCCAGTTAGGCATTCAGCTTCGGGAGTGCTCCGCTACAAGACCACATTAACGAGACCTCAGCAGGAAGCTCTCGCAAAGCTTTTGAGCTCATAACCACTTGGCCGTGTTACGAGCTGCCAGCGTGTTAACTTTCAGAAACTGAAAATATTCCGAGTGTTGGCGTTCCAGGCCTTTGCCCACCAGAAGCTTCTCCCTGGGTGCTGATCCCACTGGGGGACAGGCCTCCGTCACCGTCACTTGGGGACCTTTCCTCTGTACTCACTGGGCAGCGTCTGTGAGAACTGTGTGGATGATAACAGCCCAGCTGCCTCGCCAGGAGGAAGGGGGCTCGGGAGCCGCTCTGGTGACAGACTGTCCGACTGTCCCGAAGTCCAAAGCCCTGGGGGCAGGGGAGGGGGGAGCCCCAGCAGGAGGAGGGAAGGTGTGTGGCCGGAAGGAGGGACCCGCTTATGCTGGACTTCAAGCCGGAGGAAACGTAGTTTGAACAAGTCTCCTGCTGGATAATTGTCACTGAAAAGTAGGCATTTCAGGGTATCTCTAAAGCTGAACGGCACCGTTGCCGTGGACTTGGTTCTTCCGTGCCACACACCCCCCCGCCCCCCCCGAGTGGCTAGGGGTGAAGACCACTCACAGGGCTTTTCTCTTTCTTTCTGTCCTGCCACCTCGAGCTCTCCATCCGCCAGCTTCACGACATCAGCTCTTAGTTTCAGGGAGGTTTTGACGTGACATGTGCAGCACGCGGCTGAGACGCAGGCGTCGGGACAGCGCCGGCGGGGCGCTCGGGCTGACTCACCGTCCTCTCCCCATCTCTTCCCGGGGTGGGACACAGGGAGGCCTGGGCCGCAGCTGCTGGCCTCCGGGAGGATGGGGAGGGGGCGGGGTGGGCCTGAGGCCAACCCAGTGCCCCCTCCCCCGGCCCCGCCTGCAGGGGCCAGGCCTCGCGGGTCCCCCCGGGGCCCTGCACGCCTGCGTCACGTGGAGGGGCCCAGCGTGCTGCTGGCCACATCTGCACTTTAAAAACACTCCGAGGAAAGGTTCGAAAGGCACGTTTGCGGTACCTCGAGCTTAGTACTCAAGGTCGTTGAGAGCCCGTGTACTCGTGAGTCGGAAGTGGCGCTGCCTGCATGTTACCTGCGGTGATGTTGCGCACGCCCTATAAATGGACACCAAGAGCAGAGTGACCTTGGCTGCTGGTGGCCCCTGTTAATGGTCAAGGGCAGGGAAGAGAAGAAATGGTTGTTTTTTCGAAAGAACCTCAGCAAAGCAGCAAACACACCACACACGCACGCACGCACTACAACACAGCTTGGCTGAGGCAAGCACGGTGAGCCGTACCACTGGGATCTTATTTTCCTTCCGGAAGCTCCTAGCTCCTGCGTGACAGGACTCGGCTTTCAAGTCAAGGCCACGATGTTCCTCCTGAGCGCCCCCAATCGGTGACCGGCGTGGTGCCGGTGGGAAGTCTGAGGGCCTGGGCGTTTTGGCTCAGCTCCCCACCCTCTAACGGGTGGCGCTGCTGGAGCTGGCTGAGACTTTGCCGGATCTGCCGTCTGAGCTCTCCTGGCCCAGCCCCGCTTCCTTCCCTCTCCTCTCTTACAAGCCTCACCCCCAGTAAACCTCTTGCTCCCCCTTCTCTGGGAGGCTAAAGGACCCTCCTGGGCAGGAGCCCAGATGGGAATGGGTTTGGAAGTCGGAACTGAGCAAAGTCATTCCCAGCTCCCGATGTACTGCAGATTGAGAAGTTATCTGAGTTCTTCACGGGACCCCAAGCATGGCCTCGGGGAGGGAGGTGGGCTGTGAAGACTAAAAAGGCGGGGTGGGGATGCAGAAGAGACAGGTCTGCAGAGGAGCACCTGAGGTCACGGAGGGGAAGACCGGGCAAGGAAGGATGAGTGAGCTGGAAGGAACGACTGACTGGGAGCTCAGGCCTGGGAGGGGCCCCTCTCCTCCTGTTTCCATCCTGCAGTGCTCGGGTGGGGATCTGAACACACACCGGGGAGCTTCCCGATCGGTCTGGGGAAGTCGGTTGGCGTCTGCAGCTGGGCAGTTTGCTGGGAGCTCGGCCCTGGAGGAGGGGCCCCGAGGGAGAGTTCGCCCCACTCTCCCAAGTGGGTGGGGCTGGTTGGTGGCAGGACCAGGAGGTCGCACAGAGAGTTTAATGACAGGGGACAGATGTGCTTTTAGGAATCTGATGTTTCTTTCTATGTCCGGTAGACGGTGGGTGATTAATAAGGAAAGTGGAGAATTTCTTCTACGTGGCAAACCAGTGTATTTCAATGTATACCTGAGGGCCTCATGTACGGGTGTCACTTACTCTGTGTAGCTGGTGTCATCATGAGTTGTTATGAATAAAATAGCTTTAAAGATGCACCAGAAGAGTTGGCACTTAAAGAATATATGATGGAGGGACCCAGAGATTCTCATACTGAGTGAAGTCAGTCAGACAGAGAAAGACAAAATCATATGATATCGCTTATATGTGGAATCTTAAAACAGGCTACAAATGAACTTATCTACAAAACCGAAGCTGGGGGGGTGGGG
>RJWK010010556.1:0-43493 GCA_004363435.1 Platanista minor | reverse complement strand
CAGGTGGACTCTCAACCACTGCACCACCAGGGAAGCCCCTGTTTTTAGTTTTTTAAGGAACCTCCATACTGTTCTCCATAGCAGCTCTGTTTACAATAGCCAGGACCTGGAAGCAACCTAAGTGTCCATCAACAAATGAGTGGATAAAGAAGATGTGGCACATATATACAATGGAATATTACTCAGCCATAAAAAGAAACGAAATGGAGTTATTTGTAGTGAGGTGGAGGGACCTAGAGTCTGTCATACAGAGTGAAGTAAGTCAGAAAGAGAAAGACAAATACAGTAACACATATATATGGAATCTAAAAAAAAAGGTCCTGAAGAACCTAGGGGCAGGGCAGGAATAAAGACACAGACGTAGGGAATGGACTTGAGGACACAGGGAGGGGGAACAGTAAGCTGGGGCAAAGTGAGAGAGTGGCATGGACTTATATATACTACCAAATGGAAAATAGATAGCTAGTGGGAAGCAGCCACATAGCACAGGGAGATCAGCTTGGTGCTTTGTGACCACCTAGAGGGGTGGGATAGGGAGGGTGGGAGGGAGACGCAAGAGGGAAGAGATATGGGGATATATTTGTTTATACACTTTGTTATACAGCAGAAACTAACACACCATTGTCAAGAAATTATACTCCAATAAAGATGTTAAAAAAAAAAAAGTTTGAGCTGAGAAATTTGAGAGCATTCCATGCCAGTTGAGGACATAACCCTTCTCCCTGAGTCCTCACATAAAGACCTTGGCTTGACTCTTGGCTTTTAATGTGGAAGTTTTTAAATTACATTCCCGTTGTGTCTTTGGTGGCACTTGCACGATGCTGATCACTTTCTTGGTCTGTACAGACCTTTGCTTATCTGTAGCCTCAAACATACGATGCTTATTTAATATTGCAAGTGATGATTCCAGTCGTGGGCATGCTAGTCCTTATGTTGAAGATGCCCGTGATTCCCTTCTGTGTTGTTCAACATATACTCAACATATGTTCAACATATCGGCTGAAAATCTCTGACCTTGCAGCCCGAGGAATGATGTAATGCTACATGGTTGACATGGAAAGATGTCAGATACAGTATTAAGTGAAAAAAGCAAGGTTCAGAAATAGTATATGTATATACATATAGTATAAAACCGGATTTGTTTTTGAAACACTGGTGAAATGTTGGTCTGGGACCTGCAGCATCAGCATTACCCAGGAACTTGTTAGAAATGCAGATTCCTAGGCCTTATCCCCTCCACCCCCAGCACCCTGCCGTCCTACTGAACTGGAAACTCTTGGATGTGGGGCTGGCAGTGTGACCTCCAGCTGGTGGAGAACCACAGCTCTAGTGTGTCCTGTCCTGGGATAGTTTGCTACTACTATATGTGTCCTAGGGTCTGTATGGGTTTGTAACACCTTTATGATTTGCATATGGTCCCAGTAAATGAATTACTTATGTTTGTAAAGGATTTTGATTTCACTGTTTCTGATTCATTGTATTCATATATGTCTTTTCTTTACAAAATTAGTAAAATAAAAAGCCAACAAATTAATGTGCCAAAAAGTACTGGCAAATAGAAGAAAAAAATGTTTATACGTTAGGCCAAGGCTTTTTAGACTTTGATGTGCACACAGATTGCTTGGGGGCCTTGTTAAAATCCAAAACTGGATTGAGGCCTGAGGTTCTGCATTTGTAACCAGATCCAGGCCAAGGCTGCTGGTCTGTGGATCACATTTTGAATAGCAAACCACTAAAACATTATCCATGGTTATTTCTGGAAGGTAAAATTATGGGAGATTTTCACTTGGTGCATTTCACCTTTGTGCATTTTTTGAATTTGATTTTTTTACAAAGAGCTGTATTCAAAGAGAAGAATAAAGAGTTTTAAAATCTTTCACCAGAATTTGCCTTACTTCTACATCTCTCTGCTATGCAGGCTGTCTTTAAAAAACAAAAATTTCCAAGAGTGCTTCAAAAGGAAACCGATTTATCAGCCTTATGTCCCCCCACATCACCCAGATCACTGTGGCTATAAATGTTAAAAAGCAGTAGTGTTAGATGTAGAGGGCACTTACAAGGGATTCATATTAGCTGGCAGTTTTTCAGTGGCAAGCATCAGAAACCTAACAGAAACAGGCTTAAGGAACTAAAGGAAAAATTTTTAAGGAATTCAGAGAAAAATGGTCTCAGTCATGGCTGAATCTAAGTCTTCAAATGACATCCTTAGGAACTGGTCTCTTGCCATCTCTAAGCTCTGTTTTCCTCTGCAGTGGCTTTACCTTCATGCAGTCCCTCTTTCCCTAGGATGGCCACCAGAAGCACAAGGCTCTGTTTCATCAGATTAGTGGCCACAGCAAGATAACTCCTCTTACCAGCAAGTCCCAGAAATGACTCCTGTTGGCACGAACCCAGCTCTGAATCTATCAGTGACTCCGATTGGCTGGACTTGGCCATATGTATGTTTCAGAAGAAGGCTGTGGGTGTTACCAACTCCATGCAAATAAGCTTAGAGGAAGGGGTGATTCCCCAGAGGAGAACTGAGGTGTCGATAAAATAACAAGGTGGATAGATGTAAAAGTGAGAGATGATGTTCTATTATTGTGCAGATCTTGCCACCCAGTCTTCTCATTTTATTTAGAAACCAGGCTAAGTCACACTAGTAAATAGCAGACCCAAGGTTTTCCAATTTCTACCTCTTTGCCTTGTCTTCTTTACTGTGTTACCTCCCGTTCTTGGAAACTAGAAATGAATCAAACCTGAAGCCTCTGTAACACTTGCTTATCACTGAGATGTCTTCTTAAACCCTGTATTTCAGATATTAAACTTAAAGGAGCTGTAATTGTACATCGATCGTCTTTGACTCTCCTACATCGACTGCTCAGATTAAGTAAGAAAACCACATTCCCTTTGTGATAGATAGTAATCCTTGCTCCTCCTTTCTTCTCTGGGGAAACAAGTTGAAGCTTGATAAAGTGTAGGGGCTGGTCTACTTGGAAAAAGTTTGAGCCCTAACCAGATGATTCCATGAGTTAGGTGGATGCCCTATGGATGGAGGGGCTCACACCAGCCTCTGATCTTTTTGATCACATTTTATCCCAAGAACTTGATTAATAGTCTAGACTGTGTCCTCCCTTTGGGCGGGCTTGGTGCCCTCCCAATTTTCCCAGCCACAGTGCTATCCCTGTGGACAGGTACAGGCATGAATCAGAAATCTGGAGGCTCACCCAAAAAGCATGTCAGCTGTTTGTAAAGGGGCAATGTAGTAATTACCTGTGAGTAATGCAGCGGCAGATCTTCCATGAGAAATTAAAGCTGAAAAAGAGGGCTTTCCTTTGCTTGAAGGAAGAGTACTCGGTGAGCGAATCCTTTCCTTGGGAACTGTCTCTTCTCTTTCTCCCAAGCTCTACCCCTTTCTCCCCAGACATCCTTTCTTAAGCACCCTACTCTGGCACTCAGCAAGCCATGGGAATGAGAAAGAATTGGCTGCAAGTAAACAGTCTGCTTGCTCATAGCAACTGAAAGTTTTCTTCTGATGGTTCTGGTTCCAGGGGAGGTTGCTGAAGATTAAATCCTGAAGTCTGTCCCATTCAGAGAGCAGCATCCTGGCTTCTGGTGGCTACAGCATCAGGTAGGAAAAGAATGGTTTTTCTTACCTTTTGTTTTTTGTAAAATATGATTTGAAGGCAAATTTAATGTTAAATGTCAGTATATTGGGCACAGAATCAACAAAGGATTTAAATAATATGATTTCTGTCCATCAACCATCCCAGACTGATGAGAGGATTGGCTCTACTGTCGGAGAACCTGTCCCATGATTTGTTTTTTGCGGAGGGGCTTTCTTGGGTGGTCCAATGTAATAGCTGTTATGGTCAGTACCAGGAAGAAATTCATGTCTTGATGAATTAGACAGTGTCTGCGTTCTCTGGATTTTCACTTGCAGTGTGTATGTTTACATATGTATGTGTCCCATGCTCTAGACACACAATCACCTTTGTTAAGAACACTCAAAAACACAGATGATGAGCTGAACAGAAGACAGACCCCCCCTTTGATATATTGTTTTATTCTGAGTTTTTCAAGAGCCCATCAACTGACTTCTTGTAAGGTACCACCATACATTTTTTTAAAAAAGAAGTTATTAGGAGACATAAACATTAAGTAAGTGTGAGTTACATTCATATCAGTTACATGCTCACTCTGTGGGTTGCAAAAATGACTTTTATGTATTTTGGGGTCATGCACTTCTGTATAAGGGATATAACTTAGTAAAACTAGATAAGGCACCATAGAGTGAGTATGATGGACTGTTACGGAGTTTGTCATAACCGGTTAGATCCCTAGTGTTGTAAAGGTAAAATATGATGCGCACATGATAGAAGGAAGTTATAAAGGGAGTATAGAAAAGAACAAAATGGAGTTCTATGAGAATTTTTAGGTCTGCCTTTTAAAAGGAAACGAAGTTTGAGAGTCAGCAACCAGAGAATCAATTCTCAGAGAAAATATTTGTGAATTGTGTTATTACATCATTTTTTTAAAATGACCCTCTATTGAGGTTTCCTATTGTTTGCCATTGAGTGTGTGTGTGTATGTTTGTGTGTGTGTGTGTGTGTTTGTGAGAGAGAGGAGACACTCTCCTGATACACTGGGTTACAGATCACTGCTGGGCTATTTTTAAATGAACTTCAGTAAACACTGATTCTGCAAACGTTAATCAGCACCTCTGTGTTCTGGGCACTGTCCTAGGCCCTGGACTATATATATATCGTGTTGAATTTCCTGTTCAGTAACCTTTACTTACCTCTTATTTGTGTTACCAACGAAAAGACAACCCCAGAGATTTAGTGCAATTATCGTAACGGGGCTCCTGAGGTGGCCTGGTTATCGGAACTGCTTGTGTACCGACCTGCTAGAAAAGTATATCTTGTGTTCCAGTCGGAAATGACACCCTGTTGAAAATAAACAGTACCTTCCTTCAAATCCAGTGCTCTGAGGCTGAGCAATAGCAGAGCTCTGCTGCATGATTTGGGTCCTGTTGTGAGTTCCCAGGGTGGGAGTGAGACGCTGGTCCTTGACAGGATGCTTGGCCCCAAGGCACGGGTGGTGCCTCCTCTGCCCTGCTTTCTTCCCCAAACCCTGTGGGAGTGAGGGTGGGGGGAGGTGGGCAGAGCCCCTGCCCCTATGGAGGAGTCTTCTCCAGGTGTCTTCTTCATTTTACATCATTTGTAAATGGCCCCTGAGCCCTCAGCAAACATGATTGAACCCCCTTGCAGACCAGCCCTGGTCCCTCTGCTGCCCTGAGAAGCTGGCTCCTCAGCTGGCTTGCAGCAGACCCAGGAGCAAGGCTGATAGATGCAAACGCTGCCTCATGACCAGCACACGCCCTTCCTCTTCACTTCTTCCCTCCAGCTGCTGCTTCTCTTGGTCGCTGTCAATACTACCCTTTCCCACTCTGGAAAATGTCTGAGTTGGTCATTGATGGTCCCTCAGCTCTGCATGTCTCCCAGTTCTGGTGAGAAATGCTACCCTGGGTGACATGACAAAGCAGAAGGCAAAAGCAACAACAACAACAGAATAAAAACAATAATAGCACCTACTATTTGTGAGTACTGGCTATGTGCCAGGCACCATGCTGAAAGCTTTGCATCCATGATCTCATTTACTCTGTACAACTACCTACGAGGTGGGGAACTACTGGTAATCCCATTATACAGACAAGGAAATTGAGGCTTAGCCATTTACCTGTTGTTGGGAGATTCACATCTAAATGCCTGACTCCAAAGCATTCAACCACAGCTGTGATGAGAGTGATGATCAAGTTTATAAATGCTTGAACGTTGGCCAAAAGAAGACAGCACAGACCTGTGGGGAGGGTGCTGGGGTCGGTGCCCTTCTGGCCCCGTTAGCTTCTCTGCTCTTTTGGGATGCCTCTGAAAAGATCTGCCAGAGACCACCAGGGAGACCAAAGGGCTCACTTTGCCACCTGTGGCTTCCCCCTGCAATTGGCCTGTCATACCTCCCTTTGAGGTCTGGCAGCCGACATTTATCTTGGTCTTTGTTTACAAACAAGGGCCGTGCATCCTGTTCTTTCTTTGCTATTTGGGGCTGACTTTAATTCTAAAGGAGCATATGTTTTATTGCCACTGTGCTGGTGATTTTGGAGACAGACTCCAGTCTTAAGAGGAGTCTGGGAGTATCCATAACCTGTTTTTTCCCTTTCCTTGACTTTCAGCTAATTTATTCCCCAGAACCTACCTAGAAGGTGGAGTTCTCCTTTAGGGGTGGTTTCTGTTTCATCAAGTGCCACTCTT
Organism: Platanista minor; assembly: GCA_004363435.1. Taxonomy (NCBI): domain Eukaryota; kingdom Metazoa; phylum Chordata; class Mammalia; order Artiodactyla; family Platanistidae; genus Platanista; species Platanista minor. Next base: position 37,203 of record RJWK010010556.1, on the reverse strand, counting down.
AGTACTGTTGGAAACTCCTCTGAGGAAGAGTTTGTGGTCTCCAGGCTCTTTACCCTTGGGCTCCACAGTTCACAAATCATGCCCTAGGCTTATTTCTAGTGGATACTCTCAACATCTTGAACCCCTTTATGTTTTCAACCTATAGGCAAACTGTTCTGTGATATGGATTTTGTCTCCCAAGACTAGGGATGTCAGGAAAGGGCTCAGATTAACCATTGGATGGCCCTTTGGTTAACTTGAGTAGTGTGTCAAGACCCTGTTCCCTTTAACTTCTTACAAACTATTTTCATTGTGTGACTTGGCAATGAACTAGTGAAATATCGCTTTTTTGAAACTTGGCCTTAACTTGCTTGTTTCCAGTTTCAAAGTGTTTCCCTTATTTTTCATTTTATTTGAAGAGAATGAAAGAGTTGGAGATTTAAGTTAACAAAAAAGAAGGGGACTAATATTAATTGAGCACCTAATATGTGCTGAGTACTCTACTAGCCTTTGTACATATGATGCAACATTTAACCCCGACAGAACCTTGCAAGGTAGAAAGGACCATTTACAGTTGAAGAAGCTGAGGGTAAGAAAGAGTTAAGCTACTAAGTGTGGTGGGGGCAGCATGCAAAGCCCAGGTTGCTTCCCTCATTCCACACTTCCTCCACCTGGATTGTAAACCCCTTCCCAGTGGGCAGATGGACGCAGACAGTTCATCTCATTTAATCTTTACGGTTCTGGGATTTAGGTATGTGACACCTATTTGGTGAACAAGGAAACCAAGACTCAGAGGGTGTTGTTTGGGTTACTGGAAATCAGCTCCTATTAAGGCTTAATAGTTTCCTAGTCATCTCAAAGACAGATGACTTCCGAGGAAATGGTCTTCTCATGAAAAAATTTAACCCCCAAGATCCTAATCAACAATAATCTATTTGTATCACTTCTGATTTTCCAAACCTTTATCTTAGCAGTGTGTGTTTACTTACATATGCCCTACTTTGTGTTTCTCACATAGTTGTTTTTATTTTTGCGGTATGCGGGCCTCTCACTGTTGTGGCCTCTCCTGTTGCGGAGCACAGGCTCCGGATGAGCAGGCTCAGAGGCCATGGCTCACGGGCCCAGCCGCTCCGCGGCATGTGGGATCTTCCCGGACTGGGGCACGAACCCGTGTCTCCTGCATCGGCAGGCAGACTCTCAACCACTGTGCCACCAGGGAAGCCCTCTCACATAGTTTTATTTCATAGACACAGGTCAGTGTCAGTGAAATGACATGCTTGTCACCTATGCTGATATAGTTTTCTGTCCTGTTACTCAGACCAATTCCTTGTTCTTGAGCATTTGAGATGGTTCAAAGAATACCACTTCACTTTTTCTATTTGTTGATGTTGTTATTTTTGGAGGGTATATTCTCAAAAGAAGACATCAGTGAATTAAAAAGTATGACAAATATTTATAACAAATAGCTGGATTTGTTATAACAGATTGCTTTCCTCGGAAACCTCACATGTCACCAGCAACAAACACAGGGACTTGTTTCCTTACAATCCCAGGCTGGGCTGCTTTTTATTGAGCTGAGTTCATTTATCATTCTCCTCTGCAAAAATTTGGGGAGCTCTGATCTTTGAGGGTCTATCTTCCCATCACCGAGACTTCTAATGGAGGACCCTGCTGAGCCAGTTGACTGCTGCAGTTGCCTTCAGTCAGTCATGAAGACCTGAGATGCCATGTTCCATGGCCTGATGAAATGGGAGAGGGGGATAAAGAGGTAAGGGATAAGTTGGAAAATAAAGAGAAATGGGTAAAACCCATGATAAATGAGTAGGTCAGAGGAGAAATAGAGGATATGCGAAAATTAGCCTCTTTGAGATTCTTGAAGTGAAGACTAGGATGTGAAATACATTTATTCATTTCCTGGTTTATGTTGTAGCTGGCCTGAAGGATGGCCCCTAATGATCCCTGTCTCCTGATATTAGCACGCTGGTGGTCCCTTCCCACATTCCATCAGGTTTGGCCAGTGTGCCCAGTAGCATACAGGAGAAGTAATGATATGTCACTTCTGATATTAAGTTATAAAAGACGTTGTGGCTTCCATTTTATTTTTTATTTTTTATTTTTTTTTTAGCTGTGTTGGGTCTTCGATGCTGCGTGCAAGCTTTCTCTAGTTGTGGTGAGCAGGGGCTACTCTTTGTTGTGGTGCGTGGTCTTCTCATTGTGGTGTCTTCTCTTGTGGTGGAGCATGGGCTTTATGTGCACGGGCTTCAGTAGTTGCAGCACGTGGGCTCAGTAGTTGTGGCTTGCGAGCCCTAGAGCGCAGGCTCAGTAGTTGTGGCACATGGTCTTCATTCCTCCATGGCATGTGGGATCTTCCCGGACCAGGGCTTGAATCCATGTTCCCTGAATTGGCAGGCGGATTCTTAACCGCTGTGCCACCAGGGAAGCCCTGTGGCTTCCCTTTTGACCACTTTCTCCCTCTCCCAGTTCACTTACTCTGGGGGAAGCCAGCTGCCATGTTGTGAGTAGCACTTTGGAGAGGTCCATGTGATGAAAAACATGGTGGTAACAGCATCCCAACCACAGTAGAATCCAAGTCACACCTCTGCCAGAAAACCTGTCCCATCTGTTCACCTCTATTCCCTGTTAGATCATGGATAGATACTAATTATATGTTGCTGTAGAACAAACCACCTCACAATAGTTTATTAATAACAATGTTTTATTATTTCTCACAGTTCTTTGTCTGAGTTGTTCTTACTCTGGGTTTTCCTGGACCTATTCATGTGATTGCAATCAGCTGCAGATTTAAGATGGTGACACTTTCACATCTGGGGCCTCAGCACTGGATGGAACAGCTGGAATGGCCTTTCATTGTGGGCTTTATCACAGTGTGGTGTCCTCAGAGTACCAGGAGGACAAAAATAGAAACTGTAAGACCTCTCAAGGTCTAGGCTTGGATGTTGCACAATACCACTTCTGCCTCATTTAACTGGACAAAGAAAGTAAAGGCCAGATTCAAAGTGTAAGAGGAATAAGCTCTACCTCTTAATTAAAAGATTTGTAAATAATGTGTGGTCATTTTTAATTCATCAAGTTCACCCTCTGGCCACAATTATTTCAATTCATCGCATAGGAAAAAATATACACTGCCCTCCCAAGACCCCTGAGGTCTCATCCAATGACCACATTGGGCTCAAAGTCCATGATCTTGTGATCTGAATCTGGTACAGATATAGAGAGGATTTCTCATGTATAGTTCCTTGTCAGTTAGAGATTAAGGTTTGCCTTCCAACCTAACAAGTCCTGTTTATTTCCTCTAAATTCTGCTTGTAAACTAAACCATATACCCAACATAAAATGTTGAAACTGGGACATGGTAACCCCAATAGACATTCCCATTCAAAAATAGAATAATAAGAGGCAAAAGCAGTAATTGGTTCAAAGCAATTCTGAAATCTATCTTTCTATCTTTCAGATAGAAATTTTTTTCTATCTGAAATCTATCTTTCAGATAGAAATCTATCTATCTATTTCTATCTGAATCTGAAGTCTATCAGATCTATCGATCTATATTATTGGGCTTTCCTACTCAAGCAGGCAAGGTTCCTTGATTAGGGTCTAGCTCTGCTCTAGATTCAACCGTCTGGATTCTTGGCTCCATCTTCTGAGATGTCTTTTCTGTTTTAATATAAATGGCCTATGTTTGCAGCAAAGTAACTTTCTCAACCTGCATACTGACTGTAGAAAGTTGGGGGTCTAAAGGTCTCCTATCATTTTAGATGCTTACTCCAATGTGATAGAATTCCTTTAAAAATTTATGGATTTTATGTGCATCTCATTATTGTTCATTTCATAAGACAAAATCTTTTATTTTATTTACTTATTTATTTATTTATTTTTTAACATCTTTATTGGAGTATAATGGCTTTACAATGGTGTGTTAGTTTCTACTTTATAACAAAGTGAATCAGCTATACAAATACATATATCCCCATATCTCTTCCCTCTTGCATCTCCCTCCCATCCTCCCTATCCCAACCTTCTAGGTGGTCACAAAGCACCGAGCTGATCTCCCTGTGCTATGCAGCTGCTTCCCACTAGCTATCTATTTTACATTTGGTAGTGTATATATGTCCATGCCACTCTCTCACTTCGTCCCAGCTTACCCTTCCCCCTCCCCGTGTCCTCAAGTCCATTCTCTATGTCTGTATCTTTATTCCTGTCCTGCCCCTAGTTTCTTCAGAACCATTTTTTTTTTTTTTTACATACCATATATATGTGTTAGCATATGATATTTGTTTTTCTCTTTCTGACTTACTTCACTCTGTATGACAGACTCTAGGTCAATCCACCTCACTACAAATAACTCAATTTTGTTTCCTTTTATGGCTGAGTAATATTCCATTGTATATATGTGCCACATTTTCTTTATCCATTCATCTGTCGATGGACACTTAGGTTGCTTCCATGTCCTGGATATTGTAAATAGAGCTGCAGTGAACATTGTGGTACATGACTCTTTTTGAATTATGGTTTTCTCAGGGTATATGCCCAGTAGTGGAATTGCTGGGTCGTACGGTAGTTTTATTTTTAGTTTTTTAATGAACCTCCATACTGTTCTCCATAGTGGCTGTATCAATTTACATTCCCACCAACAGTGCAAGAGGGTTCCCTTTTCTCCACCCCCTCTCCAGCATTTATTTTTTGTAGATTTTTTGAATGATGGCCATTCTGACTGGTGTGAGGTGATATCTCATTGTAGTTTTGATTTGCGTTTCTCTAATGATTAGTGATGTTCAGCATCCTTTCATGTGTTTGTTGGAAATCTGTATATCTTCTTTGGAGAAATGTCTATTTAGGTCTTCTGCCCATTTTTGGATTGGGCTATTTGTTTTTTTGATATTGACCTGCGTGAGCTGCTTGTAAATTTTCATTTGCAAAAATTTTCTCCCATTCTGAGGGTTGTCTTTTCATCTCGTTTATAGTTTCCTTTGCTGTGCAAAAGCTTTGAAGTTTCATTAGGTCCCATTTGTTTATTTTTGTTTTTATTTCCATTTTTCTAGGAGGTGGGTCAGAAAGGATCCTGCTGTGATTTATGTCATAGAGTGTTCTGCCTAGGTTTTCCTCTAAGAGTTTTATAGTGTCTGGCCTTACATTTAGGTATTTAATCCATTTTGAGCTTATTTTTCTGTACGGTATAAGGGAGTGTTGTAATTTCATTCTTTTACATGTAGCTGTCCAGTTTTCCCAGCACCACTTATTGAAGAGGCTGTCTTCTCTCCATTGTATGTTCTTGCCTCCTTTATGAAAAATAAGGGGACCATATGTGTGTGGGTTTATCTCTGGGCTTTCTGTCCTGCTCCATTGATCTATATTTCTGTTTTTGTGCCAGTACCATACTGTCTTTACTACTGTAGTTTTGTAGTATACTCTGAAGTCAGGGAGCCTGATTCCTCCAGCTCCATTTTTCTTTCTCAAGATTTCTTTGGCTATTCGGGGCCTTTGGTGTTTCCATACAGATTATGCAATTTTTTATTCTAGTTCTGTGGAAAATGCCCTGGATAGTTTGACAGGGATTGCACTGAATATGTAGATTGCTTTGGGTACTATAGTCATTTTCACAATGTTGATTCTTCCAATCCAGGAACATGGTATATCTCTCCATCTCTTTGTGTCATCATTAATTTCTTTCAACAGTGTCTTGTAGTTTTCTGCATACAGGTATTTTGTCTCCTTAGGTAGGTTTATTCCTAGGTATTTTATTCTTTTTGTGATATGGTAAATGGGTGTGTTTCCTTAATTTCTCTTTCAGATTTTTCATCATTAGTGTATAGGAATGCAAGAGATTTCCGTGCATTAATTTTGTATCCTGCTACTTTACCAAATTCATTGATTAGCTCTAGTAGGTTTCTGGTAGCATCTTTAGGATTCTCTGTGTATAGTATCACGTCACCTGCAAACAGTGACAGCTTTACTTCTTCTTTTCCAATTGAATCCTTTTATTTCTTTTTCTTCTCTGATTGCTGTGGCTAAAACTTCCAGAACTATGTGGAATAATAGTGGTGAGAGTGGACAACCCGGTCTTTTTCCATTATCTTAGAGGAAGTGGTTTCAGTTTTTCACCATTGATAATGATGTTGGCTGTGAGTTTCTCACATATGGCCTTTATTATGATGAGGTAAGTTCTCTCTATGCCTACTTTCTGGAGGGTTTTTATCATAAATGTTGGTTGAATTTTGTCGAAAGCTTTTTCTCCATCTATTGAGATGATCATATGCTTTTTCTCTTTCAATTTGTTAATATGGTGTATCACATTGATTGATTTGCATATATTGAAGAATCCTTGCATTCCTGGGATAAACCCCACTTGGTCATGATGTATGATCCTTTTAATGTGTTGTTGGATTCTGTTTGCTAGTATTTTGTTGAGGATTTTTGCATCTATGTTCATCAGAGATATTGACCTGTAGTTTTCTTTCTTTGTGACATCTTTGTCTGGTTTTGATATCAGGGTGACGGTGGCTTGTAGAATGAGTTTGGGAGTGTTCCTCCCTCTGCTATATTTTGGAAGAGTTTGAGAAGAACAGGTGTTAGCTCTTCTCTAAGTGTTTGATAGAATTCGACTGTGAAGCCATCTGGTCCTGGGCTTTTGTTTTTTGGAAGATTTTTAATCACAGTCTCAATTTCAGTGCTGTAATTGGTCTGTTTATTTTTTCTATTTCTTCCTGGTTCAGTCTCGGAATGTTGTGCTTTTCTAAGAATTTGTCCATTTCTTCCAGGTTGTCCATTTTATTGGCATATTTTCTTGTAGTAGTCTCTCATGATCCTTTGTATTTCTGCAGTGTCAATTGTTACTTCTCCATTTTCATTTCTAATTCTATTGATTTGAGTCTTCTACTTCTTTTTCTTGATGAGTCTGGCTAATGGTTTATCAATTTTATCTTCTCAAAGAACCAGCTTTTAATTTTATTAATCTTTGCTCTCTTTTCCTTCATTTCTTTTTCATTTATTTCTGCTCTGATCTTTATGATTTCTTTCCTTCTGCTAACTTTGAGTTGTTTTTGTTCTTCTTTCTCTAGTTGCTTTTGGTGTAAGGTTAGGTTGTTTATTTGAGATATTCCTTGTTTCTTCAGGTAGGATTGTATTGCTATAAACTTCCCTCTTAGAACTGCTTTTGCTGCATCCCATAGGTTGTGGGTCATCGTGTCTGCATTGTCATTTGTTTCTAGGTATTTTTTGATTTCCTCCTTGATTTCTTCAGTGATCTCTTGGGTATTTAGTAGCATATTGTTTAGCCTCCATGTGTTTGTATGTTTTACAGGTTTTTTTCCTGTAATTGATATCTAGCCTCATAGCACTGTGGTTGGAAAAGATACTTGATACAATTTCAGTTTTCTTAAATTTACCAAGCCTTGATTTATGACCCAAGATGTGGTCTATCCTGGAGGATGTTCCATTAGCACTTGAAAAGAAAGTGTATTCTGGTTATTTTTGATGAAATGTGCTATAAATATCAATTAAGCTCATCATCTGTAATATGTCATTTAAAGCTTGTGTTTCCTTATTTATTTGCATTTTGGATGATCTGTCCATTGGTGAAAGTGGGGTGTTAAAGTCACCTACAATGATTGTGTTACTGTTGATTTCCCCTTTATGGCTGTTAGTGGTTGCCTTATGTACTGAGGTGCTCCTATGTTGGGTGCATAAATATTTACAATTGTTATATCTTCTTCTTGGATTGAGTCCTTGATCATTATGTAATGTCCTTCTTTGTCTTTTGTTATAGTCTTTACTTTAAAGTCTATTTTGTCTGATATGAGAATTGCTACTCCAGCTTTCTCTTGATTTCTGTTTGCATGGAATATCTTTTTCCATCCCCTCAGTTTCAGTCTGTATGTGTCCCTAGGTCTGCAGTGGGTCTCTTGCAGACAGCATATATATGGGTCTTGTTTTTGTATCCATTCAGCCACTCTGTGTCTTTTGATTGGAGCATTGAGTCCATTTACATTTAAGGTAGTTATCGATATGTATGTTCCTATGACCATTTTCTTAATTGTTTTGGGTTTGTTATTGTAGGTCTTTTCCTTCTCTTGTGTTTCCTGCCTAGAGAAATTTCTTTAGCATTTGTTGTAAAGCTGGTTTGGTGGTGCTGAATTCTCTTAGCTTTCGCTTGTCTGTAAAGGTTTTAATTTCTCTGTCAAATCTGAATGAGATCCTTGCTGGGTATAATAATCTTGGTTGCAGGATTTTCCCTTTCATAATATAAAATATGTCCTGCCAGTCCCTTCTGGCTTGCAGAGTTTCTGCTGAAAGATCAGCTGTTAAAGTTATGGGGTTTCCCTTGTATGTTATTTGTTGTTTTTCCCTTGCTGCTTTTAATATTTTTTCTTTGTGTTTAACTTTTGATAGTTGATTAATATGTGTCTTGGCGTGTTTTTCCTTGGGTTTATCCTCTATGGGACTCTCTGTGCTTCCTGGACTTGATTGACTATTTCCTTTTGCATATTAGGGAAGTTTCCAACTGTAATCTCTTGAAATAGTTTCTCATTCCCTTTCTTTTTCTCTTCTTCTTCTGGGACCCGTATAATTTGAATTTAGTGTGTTTAATGTTGCCCCCAAAGTTTCTGAGACTGTCCTCAATTCTTTTCATTCTTTTTTCTTTATTCTGCTCTGCAGTGGTTATTTCCACTATTTTATCTTCCAGGTCACTTATCCGTTCTTCTTCCTCAGTTATTCTGCTACTGATTCCTTCTAGAGAAGTTTGAATTTCATTTATTGTGTTGTTCATAATTGTTTGTTTGCTCTTTAGTTCTTCTAGGTCCTTTTTAAAAGTTTTTTGTATTTTCTCCATTCAATTTCTTAGATTTTGGATCATCTTTCCTATCATTACTCTGAATTATTTTTCAGGTAGACTGCCTATTTCCTCTTCATTTGTTTGGTCTGGTGGCTTTTTACCTTGCTTCTTTGTCTGCTGTGTGTTTCTCTGTCTTCTTATTTTGCTTATCTTACTGCGTTTGGGGTCTCTTTTTTGCAGGGTGCACGTTTGGAGTTCCCATTGTTTTTGATGTCTGCTCCCAGTGGCTAAGGTTGGTTCAGTGGGTTGTGTAGGTTTCCTGGTGGAGGGGATTGGTACCTGTTTTATGGTGGATGAGGCTGGATCTTGTCTTTCTTGTAAGAAGGACTGTATCTGGTGGTGTGTTTTGGGGTGTCTGTGACCTTATTATGATTTTAGGCAGCCTCTCTGCTAATGGGTGGGGTTGTTTTCCTGTCTTGCTAGTTGTTTGGCGTAGGGTATCCAGCATTGTAGCTTGCTGGTCGTTGAGTGGAACTGGGTCTTAGCATTGAGATGGAGATCTCTGGGAGAGCTTTTGCCATTTGATACTATGTGAAACCAGGAGGTTTCTGGTGGACCAATGTCCTGAACTCGGCTCTCCCACCTCAGAGGCACATGCCTGACACCCAGCCGGAACACCAAGACCCTGTCAGCCACAGGGCTCAGCAGAAAAGGGAGAAAAAAAGAAAGAAAGAAAGGAATAAAATAAAATAAAATAAAGTTATTAAAATAAAAAATTTTAAAAAATTAGAAGTAATATAAAAAAAGAAAGAAAGAAAGAAGAGCACAGCCAAACCAAATACCAAATCCACCTATGATAACAAGTGCTAAAAACTACACTAAAAAAAAAAGGAAAGGTAGAACCCTAGGACAAATGGTAAAAGCAAAGCTATACAGACAAAATTACACAAAGAAGCATATGCAGATGTTTTCCAGTGGGTCCTGGTGAGATACGATTTCTGAAGGTACTCCCTCTTGCGAGAGCACTGGAATCACAGCTAACTGCTGAACAGTCATCAACAGGAAGACACTGGAACTCACCACAAAAGATACCGCACATCCAAAGACAAAGGAGAAGCTGCAATGAGACGGTAGGAGGGGCGCAATCACACTAAAATCAAATCCCATAACTGCTGGGTGGGTGACTCACAAACTGGAGAATACTTATACCACAGAAGTCCACCCACTGGAGTGAAGGTTCTGAGCCCCACGTCAGGCTTCCACCTGGGGGTCCAGCAACGGCTGGAGGAATTCCTAGAGAATCAGACTTTGAAGCCTAGTGGGATTTGATTACAGGAGTTTGGCAGGACTGGGGGAAACAGAGACTCTAATCTTGGAGGGCACACAGAAAGTAGTGTGCGCATGAGGACCCAGGGGAAGGAGCAGTGACTCCATAGGAGACCTAACCAGGCCTACCTGCTAGAGTTGGAGGGATGAGGCTGTGTCTCACTGTGAGGACAAGAACAATGGCAGCAGAAGTTCTGACAAGTACTGAGAAGTACTCCTTGGTGTGAGCCCTCCCAGAGTCCACCATTAGCCCCAGCAAAGAGCCTGGGTAGGCTCCAGAGTTGGGTCACCTCAGGCCAAACAACCAATAGGGAGGGAACCCAGCCCCACCCATCAGCAGACAAGTGGATTAAAGCTTTACTGAGTGCTGCCCACCAGAGCAACATCCAGCTCTACCCACCACCAGTCCCTCCCATCAGGAAATTTGCACAAGCCTCTTAGATAGCCTCAACCACCAGAGGGCAGACAGCAGAAGCAAGAAGAAATACAATCCTGCAGCCTTTGGAACAAAAACCACATTCACAGAAAGATAGACAAGATGAAAAGGCAGAGGGCTATGTACCAGATGAAGGAACAAGATAAAACCCCAGAAAAACAGCTGAATGAAGTGGAGATAGGCAACCTCCCAGCAAAAGAATTCACAATGATGATAGTGAATATGATCCAGGACCTTGGAAAAAGAATGGAGGCAAAGATCGAGAAAATGCAAGAAATGTTTAACAAAGACCTAGAAGAACTAAAGAACAAACAAACAGAGGTGAACAATACAATAACTGAAATGAAAACTACACTAGAAGGAATCAATAGCAGAATAACTGAGGCAGAGGAATGGATAAGTGACCTGGAAGACAGAATGGTGGAATTCACTGCTGCAGAACAGAATAAAGAAAAAAGAATGAAAAGAAATGAAGACCGCCTAAGAGACCTCTGGGACAACATTAAATGCACCAAAAGTCGCATTATAGGGGTCCCAGAAGGAGAAGAGAGAGAGAAAGGACCCGAGAAAATATTTGAAGAGATTGTAGTCGAAAACTTCCCTAACATGGGAAAGGAAATAGCCACCGAAGTCCAGGAAGCACAAGGAGTCCCATACAAGATAAACCCAAGGAGAAACATGCTGAGACACATAGTAATCAAACTGTCAAAAATTAAAGACAAAGAAAAATTATTGAAAGCAACAAGGAAAAATGACAAATAACATACAAGGGAACTCCCATAAGGTTAACAGCTGATTTCTCAGCAGAAATCAAGCCACAAGGGAGTGGCTGACATATTTAAAGTGATGAAAGGGAAGAACCTAGAGCCAAGATTACTCTACCCAGCAAGGATCTCATTCAGATTTGACAGAGAAATCAAAAGCTTTACAGACAAGCAAAAGCTAAGAGAATTCAGAACCACCAACCAGCTCTACAACTAATGCTAAAGGAACTTATCTAAATGGGAAACACAAGAGAAGAAAAGGACCTACAAAAACAAACCCATAACAATTAAGAAAATGGTAATAGGAACATACACATCGATAATTACCTTAAACATGAATGGATTAAATGCTCCAATCAAAAGACACAGGCTCACTGAATGGATACAAAAACAAGACGCATATATATGCTGTCTACAAGAGACCCACTTCAGACCTAGGGACACATACAGACTGAAACTGAGGGGATGGAAAAAGATATTCCATGCAAATGGAAATCAAAAGAAAGCTGGAGTAGCAATACTCATATCAGACAAAATAGACTTTAAAATAAAGAATGTTACAAGAGACAAGGAAGGGCACTACATAATGATCAAGGGATCAGTCCAAGAAGAAGATATAACAATTGTAAATATATATACACCCAACATAGGAGCTCCTCAATACATAAGGCAACTGCTAACAGCTATAAAAGGGGAAATCGACAGTAAATAATAGTGGGGGACTTTAACAGCTCACTTACAACAATGGACAGATCATCCAAACAGAATATTAACAAGGAAAAACAAGTTTTAAATGACATATTAAACAAGATGGGCTTAATTGATATTTATAGGACATTTCATCCAAAAACAGCAGGTTACATTTTCTTCTCAAGTGCGCACAGAACATTCTCCAGGATAGATCACATCTTGGGTCACAAATCAAGCCTCAGTAAATGTAAGAAAATAGAAGTCATATCAAGCATCTTTTCTGACCACAATGCTATGTATGAGATTAGAAATCAATTACAGGGAAAAAAACATTAAAAACACAAACACATGGAGGATAAACAATTCGTTACTAAATAACCAACAGATCACTGAAGAAATCAAAGAGGAAATCAGAAAATATCTAGAGACAAATGACAATGAAAACATGATAATCCAAAACCTATGGGATGCAGCAAAAGCAGTTCTAAGAGGGAAGTATATAGAAATACAATCCTACCTCAAGAAACAACAAACATCTCAAATAAACAATCTAACCTTACACCAAAGAAACTAGAGAAAGAAGAACAAACAAAATCCAAAGTTAGTAGAAGGAAAGAAAGCATAAAGATCAGAGCAGAAATAAGTGAAATAGAAACAAAGAAAACAATAGCAAAGATCAATAAAACTAAAACCTGGTTCTTTGAAAAGATAAACAAAATTGATAAACAGTTAGCTAGACTCATCAAGAAAAAGAGGGAAAGGACTCAAATCATTAAAATTAGAAATGAAAAAGGAGAAGTTACAACAGATGCTTCAGAAATACAAAGCATCCTAAGAGACTACTACAAGCAACTTTATACCAATAAAATGGACAACCTAGAAGAAATAGACACATTCTTAGAAAGGTATAACCTTCCAAGACTGAACAGGAAGAAACAGAAAATATGAACAGACCAATCACAAGTAATGAAATTGAAACTGTGATTAAAAATCTTCCAACAAACAAAAGTCCAGGACCAGGTGGCTTTACAGGTGAATTCAATCAAACGTTTAGAGAAGAGCTAACACCCATCCTTTTCAAACTCATCTAAAAAATTGCAAAGGAAGGAACACTCCCAAACTCATTCTATGAGGCCACCATCACTCTGATACCAAAAGCAGACAAAGATACTACAAAAAAAGAAAATTACAGACCAATATCACTGATGAATATAGATGCAACAATCCTCAACAAAATACTCACAAACAGAATCGAACAACACATTAAAAGGATCATACACCATGATCAAGTGGGATTTATCCCAGGGATGCAAGGATTCTTCAATATACGCAAATCAATCAATGTGATACACTGTATTAACTAACTGAAGAATAAAAGCCATATGATCATCTCAATAGATGGAGAAAATGCTTTTGAGAAAATTCAACACCCATTTATGATAAAAAAACTCTCCAGAAAGTGGGCATAGAGGGAACCTACTTCAACATAATAAAGGCCATATATGATAAACCCAGAGCAAACATCATTCTCAATGGTGAAAAATGGAAAGCATTTCCTCTAAGATCAGGAACAAGACAAGGATGTCCATTCTCACCACTATTATTCAACATAGTTTTGGAAGTCCTAGCCATGGCAATCAGAGAAGAAAAAGAAATAAAAGGAATACAAATTGGAAAAGAAGAAGTAAAACTGTCATTGTTTGCAGATGACATGATTCTATACATAGAGAATCCTAAAGATGCCACCAGAAAACTACTAGAGCTAATCAATGAATTTGGTAAAGTAGCAGGATACAAAATCAATGCACAGAAATCTTTTCCATTCCTATATACTAATGAAAAATCTGAAAGAGAAATTAAGGAAACACTCCCATTTACCATTGCAACAAAAAGATTAAAATACCTATGAATAAAACTACCTAGGGAGACAAAAGACCTGTATGCAGAAAACTATAAGACACTGATGAAAGAAATTAATGATACCAACAGATGGAGAGATATACCATGTTCTTGGATTGGAAGAATCAATATTGTGAAAATGGGTATACTACCAAAGCAATCTACAGGGTCAATGCAATCCCTATCAAATTACCAATGGCATTTTTTACAGGACTAGAACAAGAAGTCTCAAAATTTGTATGGAGACACAAAAGACCCCAAATAGCCAAAGCAGTCTTGAGGGGTAAAAACGGTGCTGAAGGAATCAGACTCCCTGACTTCAGACTATACTACAAAGCTACAGTAATCAAGACAATATAGCACTGGCACAAAAACAGAAATATAGATCAGTGGAACAGGATAGAAAGCCCAGAGATAAACCCATGCACCTATGGTCAACTAATCTATGGCAAAGGGGGCAAGGATATATAATGGAGAAAGACAGTCTCTTCAATAAGTGGTGCTGGGGAAACTGGACAGCTACATGTAAAAGAATGAAATTAGGACACTCCCTAACACCATACACAAAAATAAACTCAAAATGGATTAGCAACCTAAATGTAAGATCGTGCACTGTAAAACTCTTAGAGGAAAACACAGGAAGAACATACTTTTACATAAATCACAGCAAGATCTTTTTTGATCCACCTCCTAGAGTAATGGAAATGAAAACAAAAATAAACAAATGGGATCTAATGAAACTTAAAAGCTTTTGCACAGCGAAGGAAACCGTAAACAAGACAAAAAGACAACCCTCAGAATGCGAGAAAATATTTGCAAATGAATCATCAGACAAAGGATTAATTTCCAAAATATATAAGCAGCTCATGCAGCTCAATATTAAAAAAACAGCCCAATCCAAAAATTGGCAGAAGACCTAAGTAGACATTTCTCCAAAGGAGACATACAGATGGCCAAGAAGCACATGAAAAACTGCTCAATGTCACTAATTATTAGAGAAATGTAAATCAAAACTACAATGAGGTATCACCTCACACCAGTTAGAATGGGCAGCATCAGAAAATCTACAAACAACAAATGCTGGAGAGGGTGTGGAGAAAAGGGAACCCTCTTGCACTGGTTGGTGGGAATGTAAATTGATACAGCCACTATGGAGAACAGTATGGAGGTTCCTTAAAGAACTAACAATAGAATTACCATATGACCTAACAATCCCACTACTGGGCATATACCCAGAGAAAACCATAATTCAAAAAGACACATGCACCCCAATGTTCACTGCAGCACTATTTACAATAGCCAGGACATGGAAGCAACCTAAATGCCCATCGACTGATGAATATAAAAAGAAGATGTGGTACATATATACAATGGAATATTACTCAGCTATATAAAGGAACGAAATTGAGTCCTTCTTAGAGACATGGATGGATCTAGAGACTGTCATACAGAGTGATGTAAGTCAGAAAGAGTAAAACAAATATCGTGTATTAATGCATATATGTGGAACCTAGGAAAATGGTATAGATGAACCGGTTTGCAGGGAAGAAATTGAGACACAGATGCAGAGAACAAACGTATGGACGCCAAGGGGGGAAAGTGCCAGGGTGAGGGGTGGTGGTGGTGGTGATGTGGTGAATTGGGAGATTGAGACTGACATATATGCACTAATATGTATAAAATGGATAACTAATAAAAACCTGCTGTATAAAAAATAAAATAAAATTCAAAATAAAAGAAGCATACACATACACACTCTCAAAAAGAGGAAAAGGAAAATATATATATATATATATATATATATATATTTTAAAAAAGGAAGAAAGCAACCAAATCAATAAACAAATCTACCAATGACAATAAACTCTAAATACTAAACTAAGATAAACATAAAACCAGAAGGAAATTAGATGCAGAAAGCATACCCAAGTCTACAGTTGCTCCCAAAGTTCACTGCCTCAATTTTGGGTTGATTCGTTGTCTATTCAGGTATTCCAGAGATGCAGGGTACATCAAGTTGATTGTGGAGATTTAATCCACTGCTCCTGAGGCTGCTGGGAGAGATTTCCCTTTCTCTCTTTGTTCACTCTGCTCCTGGAGTTCAGCTTTGGATTTGGCCTCGCCTCTGCATGTAGGTCATCAGAAGGCATCTTTGGGAGAGCCTGAGTTCTTCTGCCAGAATTCAGTAGCTGTTCTGTAGGAGTTGTTCCACATGTAGATGTATTTCTGATGTATTTGTAGGGAGGAAGGTGATCTCCACGTCTTACTCCTCTGCCATCTTGAAGGTCTCTCTATTTATTTTTTATACGGCAGGTTCTTATTAGTCATCGATTTTATACATATTAGTGTATATGTCAATCCCAATCTCCCAATTCATCCCACCACCACCAACAACACCCCTCCCAGTTTTCCCCCTTGGGGTGCATATGTTAGTTCTCTACATCTGTGTCTCTATTTCTGCCTTGCAAACCATTTCATCTGTACCATGTTTCTAGATTCCACCTATATGCGTTAATATACGATGTTTGTGTTTCTCTTTCTGACTTACTTCACTCTGTATGACAGTCTCTAGGTCCATCCATGTCTCTACAAATTACCCAATTTCGTTCTATTTTATGGCTGTGTACTATTCCATTGTATATATGTACCACATCTTCTTTATCCATTCATCTGTCGATGGGCATTTAGGTTGTTTCCATGACCTGGCTATTGTAAATAGTGCTGCAGTGAACATTGGGGTGCAGGTGTCTTTTTGAATTATGGTTTTCTCTGGGTATGTGTGCAGCAGTGGCATTGCTAGGTCATATGGTAATTTTATTTTTAGTTTTTTCAGGAACCTCCATACTGTTCTCCATAGTGGTTGTATCAGTTTACATTCCCACCAACAGTGCAAGAGGGTTCCCTTTTCCCTACACCCTCTCCAGCATTTATTGTTTGTAGATTTTCTGATGATGCCCATTGTAACTGGTGTGAGGTGATACCTCACTGTAGTTTTGATTTGCATTTCTCTAATAATTAGTGATGTTGAGCAGCTTTTCATGTGCTTCTTGGCCATCTGTATGTCTTCTTTGGATAAATGTCTCTTTAGGTCTTCTGCCCATTTTTTGATTGGGCTGTTTGTTTTTTTAATATTGAGCTGCATGAGCTGTTTATATATTTTGAAGATTAATCCTTTGTGTGTTGATTCGTTTGCAAAGATTTTCTCCCATTCTGAGGATTTTCTTTTCATCTTGTTTATAGTTTCCTTCACTGTGAAAAAGCTTTTAGGTTTCATTAGGTCCCATTTTTAAATTTTTGTTTTTATTTCCATTACTCTGGGAGAGGGGTCAAAAAAGATATTGCTGTGATTTATGTCAAAGAGTGTTCTTTCTATGTTTTCTTCTAAGAGTTTTATAGTCTCGCCTTACATTGAGATCTTTAATCCATTTTGAGTTTATTTTTGTGTATGGTGTTAGGGAGTGTTCTAATTTCATTCTTTTACATGTAGTTGTCCAGTTTTCCCAGCACCACTTATTGAAGAGACTGTCTTTTCTCCATTGTATATTCTTGCCTCCTTAACAAAAATAAGGTGACCATATGTGTGTGGATTTATCTCTGGGTTTTCTATCCTGTTCCATTGATCTATATTTCTGTTTTTGTGCCAGTACCATATTGCCTTGATTACTGTAGCTTTGTAGTATAGTCTGAAGTCAGGGAGCCTGATTCCCCCAGCTCTGTTTTTCTTTCTCAAGATTGTTTTTGCTATTCGGGGTCTTTTGTGTCTCCATACAAATTTTAAGATTTTTTGTTCTAGTTCTGTAAAAAATGTAGACAAAATCTATGCCCACAATTCTTTTTGGGATAGGCCTTTCTCTATACTAGTGTTGTCTAAGCGAAATATAATGCAAGCCACTATTGTGAACCACATATGTACTTTTTAAAGTTCTAAAAGCCACAATTTAAATAATAATAAAAAAAACAGTTGAAAGTAATTTTAGTAACATTTTGTTTAGCTCAATATATCTAGAATATTATTATTTTAGTATGTAATCAATATAAAAATCATTAATAAGATATTTTACATTTTTTATACTAAGTCTTTTAAATCCCGTGTGTATTTTACAGTTATACTACATATCAATTTGTGTTCAGTAATTATGTGTGGTTAGTGGCTACTCTTTTGGGCAACCCAGCTCCAGATTACTCAGAGCTATTTTGGGATTAGGCTTCCATGAATTTTAGAAGTGCTTTTGTCCACTTGAGAAGGTCTACTCAGCACTTCCTAAAGTCTTTAAATGTTTTAGTAAAGGGTCTTACAGCCACATCTTTGATTAATCTTTACCCTGAGACCATTTCTTACTTTGAGAATCCTTTGCCTCCTGTAAAGGATGGAAATGAGGAATAGTTTTATTTGTCAACCTAGCAAGTTCTGGGCCCTCCTTAATTTCCTCTGAACTCTGCTTGCAAAGTCAGTGGTTCCTTCTTTAGCTCATCCTTCTCTCTTCCTGTACCTCATTATGGAAAGCTAAAAAAAAAAAAAAATCTATTGATGCTTCCAGCATTCTTTCTGGAAATTTCTTTAGCTCAGACCCACAGATTTATTAGATATGTTTTTTACCTTACAAATGACTAGAGATGACAGTTCTGCTGATTGTTTCAGCAACATGGCTGGCCCTTTTTCCAGCCTCCAAAAAGTATTTCCTAACTGCCCTTTCAGCCTCTGCCAACCATCTGGCCCTAAAGCCAATGCCTCATGTTTCAAGTTTGTGTTATGGAAGCACCCTACTCACCAATTTCTGTTTTAGTTACTCATTGCAGAGTAGCAAACAACCCTAAAGCCTGGTGACTTAATAATAATTTATTATTTCTCATGATTTTGTGAGTTGACTGGCTATTTTAATTACTGGTGTTACCCGGGCTTATTCAGGTAGCTACCTTCAGCTGGAAGACCAGCGAGGGGTGGGGATCAGCTGGGCTTCTCTCTCCCTGTGCTCTTGCATCCTTAAGGAGGCTAGACTTTTTGACATGGCAGTGGCAACAGTCTAAAGGTACAAGCGCTTATCAAGCGTCTACTAATCTCATTTTTTTGGTGCCATTGGCCAGAGTAAGCACATGACCAAGCACAGAGTCAATATGGGAGGGAACTACACAAGGGCCTGGGTCCTCGCTTGAGGTGTTTATGTCATTTTAAATGAATGTCTTCTGGATATTTCCAGCAGGAAACATTCTAGAGCATTAATTATGATTTATCTTGGGTAGTTTCAGCACTTGATACCAGCCATTTATCCCCACGCTCTGCATTGTTGGTTCCCTGTGTGAGCACATGGGATATGTTCTCTGTGCATCACTCTACACCTCAGATGTCCAGTTTATCTAAGAAATCTAATTTTTTGACTTGCATTACATGCATATTTGTAACAGGGAAAGCCATGAAGTGATACTTATCGTTTTTGAGATACATCCTGTCTAGTTAAGTCCTTATTCTTGAAATAATAGAGGGTTTGTTCATTCATTGGTTTTGGTGAGTGAGGTGCATCCATTGCAGACTCATTCCTGATGTGCATGAAATGATGTACACTGAAGCAGCGGGTGAGGTTGGCAGTTCCTGTCTGATTCCCTGGGCCCAGCCAGAGCTGTGTCACCAGATGCAGCAGGCATCCCTGATTTGATGCAATTGAGAAAGAGGGTTCGAAGGGAGCCAGTGAGAAACGTAGACAGGATTAAAGGAAAAGAGAGCAATTTCTGATTGCGTCAGAGTAAGGTTTTCTGGGTCTGAAGACAAGCTGGAATGTCAGCTGCTGAAAAATGAAGCTGAGAGATGACATTCACTCTCATCCCCATCCCATCATGCTCTCAGAAGCACTTTTTGTTTTTCTAGATCAACATTTATTAAGATGCTGAAGAGAACAAAGTAGGCTAAAATGACCCAGATTTGTTTTTACTGTGTTTCTACTTCGACAGCCGCTGCCTGTCCTTTTAACTGAGCTGTTCAAACCATAGCTGGGAAGCCACCCAGCTGATGGCACGAGACCACACCCCCTGTTCCTTTTCAGGTCCTGGGGCTTAAACCTGGCTCCTGGGAGTAGGTCTCTGGTTGCAAAGCTCCGTCTTAAGGCAAACTGGAGTTATGAATGCTTCCTTCAGAGGCCAACAGTGCCTTTGCATTTTGCATCTTTAGCAGCGGAGCAGAGCCCCCAGCCCAGGGCAGGGTTAGATGGGGTGGCTTATTGACATGACTTGACAGAGTTCAGAAAGGCTTCTTGTCCCCCAGATCTCTCCCACCCATTTGTCACACCATGAAGGACTCATTTCTTTGTGTTAAGAAACACCTTTTAAACAAATGCTTATTGTTTGCACCATAAGAGAAATAGCTTATTTTTCCAATTTTTATGTGAATTGGCTGCAGTTGATCCATTCTTTCTCATAAAAGCTGGGCACCTCTGAGAAAAGGTAAAGGGGCTCACAAGTTGGGGACAAGGACAAAGGAGTCATATGGATGTCAGGCCTGGATGGGGGTGGAGGGATGTAGGGAAGGGCTCCTGGCTATCACTGTGTGGATGCTGAATGCTGATGACTCCCACATCTGTATCCATAGCCACGGCCTCTCTCCAGGGTCCCAAATCCATATCTACAGTTTCCCTGTGGTTGCATCTATCTAAAGGCCAATGGGCACTTTAAGTGTAGCATGTTCAAAACTGAATCCCTCTTTTCTTCTTTTTTGCCCAAACTCATACCTTGTCTTCTGCTCCAATTCTTCCTGAACTTCTCCCCCATTTCCCCTACCCAGTCACTTGTCCTGGAAATTGTATGTCAGCCATTCCCCTGCTCCCTACCTGGCTGCCCCATCTTCTCTCCAGCTCTCAGCGTCTTCACACAGACCATCGCAGCAGCCTTTTTATTGGTTTTCCTGCTTCCGTCACTCTCTCCCACTTTGTTTCCTCCTTCACACCACTGTCAAACTTAACTTTGTAAGCACAAATTTGATCACTACTCTCCTCTAAAACCCTTCCTTTAACTCTGTCATTGCTATAGAATAAACTCCACTGTACAGCACACAGAGCCCATCTCAGCCTGGCCCACCTCCCAGATACCCTGGAACACAGCCCTTAGTGACTTTGCTTATGCTCTTTTCTCTGCGTGAAATGACCTTTTTCTGTCCATCCTGCTGTCACCATTCCATCAAATCTAGCATAACTATCCCCTCCTCCATGAAGCTCTGCAGCTCCCCCAGGTCGCCCCTCCACCCTGGAGCACTTGAGACAGTGCCACTCCAGCAGTGCTGATGTTCAGCATGGTTGGTGCCCACACACAGGAAATGCTCTGCTAATGCTTATCATTGAATGAGGGGGATACTGGTGGAGAAAGAGCTCCAAGAGATGACAGAGGGAGGAGAGGAAACACTGAACACCGAATTAAAGCAGCAAATGAGATCTATTATTTACAACCATCGAAATGGAAAAGATGAAAAAGACTCATAATGCTGAGTGTCCAGGGTGAGGGAGGAAAATAGGCTGTTTCACTTGTCCTTGGAAGGATGGAATATTAGTAGAGCTTTGCTTGCTATAGGAAAATTTTGAAAGGATGCATCAATGCCTTTAGAAAGGTGAGAGGATTTGACCCACCAATTCCACATTGCAGAATTCATCTTAAGAGAATGACCTGACAAGGATTCAGTGATGTTTATGTAAAGACCCTTGTCTCCATCAGCAATAGTCTAGTGAAAACTGAAATCATCTAACTACAGGCAATTGATTAAACATTTAGATCACAGCACATTTTTATCCTGGGTTATTAGACAGCCATTAAAAATGATAATATGGCTCTATACATATGAACGTGGAAGGATAATATTTGTGATATATTGTAGAGTGAAAAAGTTGGTTATAAAAATATATGCATCCTTTCATCTCCCTTTAAAATATTAGCATAGAAAATCATGAAGAACCTGTGCTATCATGTCAACCATGCTTATTTCCAGCTGGTGACATTCTTTACATTTTTCTGTATTTTCTGAATTTTTTGAAATGATCAGGAAAGAGTTGTACACACACTCACACACACACACACACACACACACACACACACACACACACACACACACAGAGGCTATTCCGTTAGGGGAAAGAGCAGAGAAAGCAGAAAGCTGCAGGCCAGCCCGCTTACCTTGACCACCAGTTCCCAGCTTCATTAATAGACTCAGGGCAGCCTGGCTGGTAGACATTTAAGGCAGCAGAGAGGCAAATGTGTCCCATACATTTTCTGTTAATATGCAGGCTAGCCAAGAATCCATGTGAGGGTATCTGGAAGCTACTGGGGGCGAAATCAGATAGTGACCATGAATAATTCATGGCCATAGACCTTTTCCAAATACTACTATAGGGGAAAATCATTTTTTTAAGTTTCCCCATCAGGAATCCTAGTCTGGCTGAGCTAAAACCTAGCAGGGAATCTGGCAGTAGCTTCAGAAGCTGAGGACCTTGGTCCCCGTCCCCCTCTCCTTGCCCCATCGACTCATATCACAATTTATAGAGCGCCTGCTGACTTCCAGTTCAGTTAGAAGCCCTCCGGAATGCGTGTTTGTTGAAAACACTGCACAGGGGAAGCTGAAAGGGGTAGGCTTGGGCACTGATGTGGTGACAATGCTGAATGCAGGATCCAGGGAGGATGGCAGCAAGCTGTGCCTCTGGATCATTCCCCAAACCCACACAGTGGCTTGCTCAGACCCCTGGGCCAGGCAGGAAGTCAGGAGAGACTATCTGCTTGGTGCCAGAGGACAGGATTGCTCTGCCCTCCGAGCTGCTCTGTGCAGCTCGAAACGGCCTGTGCCCTGGGCCAGCCCACCGGGGGCCACCTCATCCTTTGCTACTCCTTCCCCACATGGAGACCGCTCAGCCTCCTCCATCTGGGACTCTGGAGCCGGCTTCTCCCATCTCCAGCCCCTCAGCCCATCCATAGCTGTGTCAGTGACCAGAAGGGCTGGGCAATGATGGTGTGGGGAGAGCACCCAGCCTGCTCTGTGCATGACCTGTGCTGGCCCTGCCCGGTGCTGTGCTGAGTCCTCCCCTTCCTCCCGCCTCTGTAGTGCTCCTTCCGTGTGGCTGCCCAAACCCATCAATCTGGAGGCACCTGAGGCTGACACTGGGTAGCACTTTAGCCAGATTCTGTCCCCAGAGCAAATTGTCTGGGAGCTCTGCCAGCTTCTGAAGAAAATCTGCTTTATGAACAGGGGAAGAAGCCTCTTTTATATTTTCTGCTAATCATGTTATTCACATAAGAGAGCTCTGGGTGTTTCCTTCCTTTCCCACAAGTCCTCATCCTCAAGCCCCTGCTTGTCCAGGAGCCTTGAGGAGACAAGAGCAAAGAAATGAACAGGTGGTGAACGATCATCCAAAATACGAAGGAAAAAGCAAAATAAGTGTTTTTAGAAAAGGTTAGATTTCTCGAAAGGCTAAGGTATTTTACTCAACACATTCTCCCAGAGCAGAAGAAAAAAATGATCTAGCTTTGACTGGGAGGTTTATGGCAGCCCATTATAAGCCCTCTCTCCCCCTTCCACCAAACAAATAGGAGTAGTATGAGTTATGTCTTAAAAAGCAAACTGTAATTAAGGTCTCTTGTCTACAAGGTTGATTTTGCTGTGATGTTTCTAAGCTGGTTTGATTCTCTGTGCCTTGTCTTGCCCTTTCACTTTTGGCTTTGCTCTCTCTTCCCATCCTTTGCTTTCTACCTTTGGTCTTGCCTGCTTCCTTTCCTTCCCAGTGTTTCCTATTTCAAAAGTGAATAGAGGCCAACAGTGCAAGTATGACTATGAAAGAACGAGACTTTTATGTTTAAAAAAATATTTAAAAAGTCAAGCTTAGATGAGGGACGTCCTTCAGGTAATGAGTTCAGGAAGTTGTGTGCTTAATGTCACTGTGTCCATTGTTTGAGATGCTTATACAAATCCTCATTTGGCATTGCCTTTGGGGATGTTTGCAAGGTGCACACACAAAAAAACAATTTCAATACTTTAATTTTGTCCCCTCTTGCTTATGTTTCTTCTTCATCAGATTTGGCTCTACATAAATTCTAAACTTAAAAAATGAAAAAAATAAATTGTTATTCGTGGCCAAGATTTGCTACCAATAACAATACACATACATATGTATATTTTAAATAAGCCCCGAGGACATTCCCAACAGAGATAGTCCAAAATTATTTTGTGAAAATAGAGCAACCTTGGAGTCAGGCATAGCACCCAGACAGGACATTTTGGAAGAGAGTGTTTCACCCTCTTCCAAATGTCAGTTCAGAGACATTGAGTGTTGTTTAGTTTTCATCAGTCTTTTTGCTGTGTCGGGAGACTGTTGTGACCTGTGATGTGTGCTCATATTTATTGGGTGCATTCTGTGATGTACCAGGCTCTGCACTGAGCATGTTCTGTGCAATGTCCCATTTAATTCTTCCAGCAGCCCCATGAGAAAGCTGAGGCCTTCAGAGGCAGGGGACTGACCAAGGTCACACAGCTAGGGAGTAGCAGACCCAGGCCTTGGGCTTGTTTTGCTGACTCCAGGGCCCAGTTTACCCACTCACCAACCTGAGACAGGTCACTTGTTTCTTTTGTGCTCTTAACACTTCTGGTTGTTTAGAGCCTTAAATAAGACACCACATGAAAGCACGTCATACATTGCTTGGTGTTACATGAGTGTTCATGCCTTTCTTATGTGGCTGTTTCTCCTTAACTCTCAGTATTTCCGTTATTTATATACATTTTTTTTTCCAGGAACTTATTTCTCTATTTTTTTCCTAGAATGTTATTAGTGATTTCTAAAAGAAATCCCAAGAATATTTTATTTCTACAGATTTTCGCTCTAGACATTTGTAGATGTTTCTCACTTGCCTCATAAAAGAGATCTCTATAGAAATATTTGTCACTGACATACTACAAGCAACATACATTATTTTCTTTGTAAACCTTATAAGAAATCTGAGTACATAAACATATTATATCATGTGTTCACTAGCTCCATCAAATATGCCTGGTATTTGGTCTCTTCATTCAGAATTTGCAAATCTGCCTTTCCCTCAGGAAGTAAACCCCCATGGCTAACACCTGAAGGACACACCTTGGCTGCCTTCTTTAGTTTCCTCATTTTCCCATAGACCTTTATGGTGGCAACATTATCTCTGACCTCTCCGTACGCGTGCCCCTCTCTGTTTGGCTCGTCTTGAGGTTGTGTCTGGATCTTCTCTTTCTTTTGACCTCATGCCTGGCCCACAGCTCAGAATGAACCTGGAGGGCTGCTTGGCAAAGACTGTTAACTTAGCTGCTTTATTCACCTGCAACTCTGTCTCAAGTCCCTCTAAGTAGCCCTTCTACTTTCTAACCTACCCCTAGTTGGCTACTTCCGCTTACACATATTAAATAAGAACAGAATAGAGGCTGAGATCCATTTTTAGAATCACCAACAATTTTTGGTCTGAACTACAGTTTCTTACTTATAACCTTGGTGGTGGTTTTAGTACCAGCTTTCCAAAAAAGAGGGATTGTGGCTGACTCAGATATGATAGTATCATACAAGCCAGTGGCCATGAACTAACATGAAGAGGAAGGAAATTCTGATAATATGAATAACAGCTTTGATCATAAAAATTCTTCTACCAAATGTGAAATAGATAGCTAGTGGGAAGCAGCTGCATAGCTCAGGGAGATAAGCTCGGTGCTTTGTGACCACCTGGATGGGTGGGATAGGGAGGGTGGGAGGGAGGAAGATGCAAGAGGGAGGAGATATGGGAATATATGTATATGTATAATTGATTCACTTTGTTATAAAGCAGAAACTAACACCATTGTAAAGCAATTATACTCCAATAAAGATATATAAAAAAAAAATTCTTCTTAGATCTTCTTAGATCCTGTATTGGGATAAACTGTTTCAAATTGTGAGGGGATGCTCTCTCACAGGGAAACATGAATCCCTTTCATAGGTTGTAGAACACTACACTTAACAAGACATCAATGCTTATGATGGAATAAGGTAAGAGATTAGGGAACCCCGTTATATCACTATGTTATTGATAGAAAAACTGAAACAGAAAGAAGCTAAGTTTCTAGGATTAATACAGTAGCTTGTTTAATTAAATGATACATTCAATATACATATTCTATTCTTTTCTTCGACTAATAGTACTTCACAGAGTATATATGCATAGGTATTGTGTGATCATCTCCACCATCTTAGTCCTCTTCACTATGAGACTAGAAAAGAAAGGCATTGAATTTGGGGTTTGCCTCTATGATAAGCTTAGCCATTGAAGTCTAGCCAGGCTGTCCTTCAAGTTTCTCATTTTTAAGGGGTTGACATGGAGCTGGGGGTGGTGGATGGATAATAATTATGCATACGAAGGTGTTGTGGCAATTTAATTAACATTTTAAAGCACTTGGAGATCCTCAGATGGAAGGTGCTAATCCAAAGAAAAATTATCTTATGATCCCGCCCATGTTCCTGCTCCAGATTTTTGGTCCAAAGTGAAAGGGGTTAACCTAGAATCTGGGAAGCTCTGCTACCAGAATTATGATGAAAAGCATAGACATGAAGCTTGTCAGCCCTTGTGCAGAGTGATGGTTTATTTTGGTTTGCTGCAATGCTGCAGCAAATCACTGTGTCCTCAGGAGACAATGTCATATCATCCATCAAGCCTGCCACTGGGGAATTTTCTGCCTCAGCAGCTCCTTGTTCTTAAAGCTGGCCCACGCAAGGAAATCACAACCTCCTTCTGATGGTGGGTCTCATGTTTCCTGTTTTTTTCGAGATGGATAAAAAGAACTATAGTCTTCAGGATACAGCACAAATTGGTGGGTTCTAGTAGCCATGAAGGAGAGCAACTGGAAGAAAGGACGGACTTCAAGTCCCCTCTTTTGTCCCCCATTTCTGGAACCCAACTTAGCTCTGATCACGTGATTAGAATGGAAGAAAAGCAAGGCTTAGAGCTCAGCAGTGGGGCAACGGTAGCTAGAGCCCTGAGGGAGTCCCTCTCCTGCTGCTTCAGCATCTCCTGGGGTTGACCACATGGCCCTGGCCACTGAGCACCTGGGGGGCCTCCCCCTTCCCAGCACTGGGTGTTGGTGTGTGTAGGAAAAGCGGCTACCCAAAGTTAGATGGGGAGGCTTTCTACCTGCATGCTCTCAAAATGAGGAATGTCCAATATCAATTCTGCCCAGACAGGCACAGTAAGGTTGGTGGTGCAGTGGAGGTAGGGAGTGGAGCTCTATGCTCGACTTTGCCAAAGTGTCCCTACAGGACCATCTACCTCAGGACCACCTGAAGAGCACCCTCAATCTGGGGGCTTGGGACTCTGCACTTTCACAGGGTCCCCAGATGTCTTGTACCTGGCACGTGGAAGGGGCTTCATATGGGCTATAAGGTCACTGTTGTCATCTCTGGGCTCTTGGATTGCCTCCCCCGTGTGTCTTTCCCTGCTTGTTGAACCCTGGATGCAGCCAATACTGGGCAACAGACTCCCAAACACATTGTAGCTGGGCAGAGAGAAGGGAATAATTCTCAAAGCTTTCCCCTACTCCAGCACGTTCTTCAAAAGTAATCCCTCTCAACAATCTTTAAGATATTAATAAGAGCAGTTATTAAGACTATGATGATAAGAAGAGAGGGGAAGCAATAGAAGATGCAAGGTAGCTAAAGAAGGTAGTTGTGGGTATTGCTTTTTTTTTTAACCTGTTTTCTCTCCCATCAACCAACAGCAGAGTTTTCACACATACTCTGAGTTCCTGACCCTCTGGTTCAACCATGGTGGTGTCTCCACCCTCATTCTAGAACCTTGTTATGACTCTCTTCCTGGAGTGTGCTATAAGATAGAACTAGACCCATACCACACACTCCCCTTCATCCAGCCCCTTCCTTCAATGGTCCAGTTCTGATAATGAAGCTCTTCCCCTTGTTCCCAAATTCCCAGGCACTTCACCCTACCCATGTTCCCCAAACCCAGATATTGGCTCTGCCTTCCCTGTATCTGAGTGCTGGTTCTGGAACATTCCTCAGTCCCCCTTCTATCACTCAGACCTGCCTATCTCTTACTAGTCCCTCTGCCTAGTGGTAGAGCCCCATCCTCCACCTTGTGATGCACCACTGCCTAACTGCCTGAACTTCAACATATATGCTGTCAAATTTCTCATGGCTGGGCTCCACCTACCTGTTGGGCCCCCAATTTTAGAACAATGGGTGTCCCCCTTTGTTGGAACTGTACAGAGCTACCCATTCTCCCTGGACAGTATCTTCTTCTGGCAAAACCTCCAGTGTCACCTAAGCCTACCTCCCACTCCGTCTTGCCCCTTGATCACAAATTTGCTCCTCTCAACTCATGGTCCTCAGTGTCCTGCTCTAGTCAGGGCACCAGCTTCTGGGAATAAACAGCCAATGGTACAGAGAGATTGTCCTCAGGAGACAGAGTAACTGAGCCACTGCTGTTTCCAAGGAGACCCATCCACTGGCTACGTGAATAGCTGTGTTGAGGAAAACCATCAGGGAGGCTGAATTTTTACCATTAAAAAGCATAAAATCTCTTTACCTAGAGCCTAGCCAGCAAAGTTTGAATCCGAAAAAAAAAAAAAAAAGCCAGTGCTAATACACATAGAATGTGAGAAGCTATAGAAAAGCAGAGCTTTACGCTCTAGGAGGCTGAGATGCTGCAAAGTAGTTACTATAGTAATTCAGAAGGATTGCAGGCTGGAAGGGGGTGCTTTCTAACCCTCTGGCAGGTTGCTGTGCTGATTGCCACTCCCAAACATCAGGACAGGTTGGCTGTAGTGCTTCTTAACTTCATCTCCTAGCCCTGTGCAGGGCTGAACTGGGGACAGCAGAAAATGCCTATACATGGTATATGGGAGAACATGGAAATTTTTCCTCCTGCCAAAGATCTGGCTAAACTTAGCTATTATGTATCTCAAGGCACCCTCTTAAAAAGCAAAATATGTTCCATTTGAGTTGAATAATAGATCTTGCGTGTGCGGGGACTGGTTTTTAAGTTAGCTCTTTGCCATCCAGGCAATTTGACATAGGTCAGGTCCATCTGCACTGGGGACCAGGGGAAGGAAGAGTGCAGGTGTAGACTGATAAATGTGCACTGAGGATACTGCTCCAGAGTAGAAGACATCAGAGACAGGGAGGGGAGCTGGGGCAGTCAGAAGCCAACACACAAACAAAATGGCACCTCCAGATGCCTTCGGAAAGGAGCAGAGGGAGGGTGTGCGTGTGTGTGTGTGTGTGTGTGTGTGTGTGTGTCTTGAGATGTTGAGAGTGGGGTAGATGAAGTGAAACACTAACTTCCATTTGTCTATATTTACAACCCTTTAGAGCTTTAGCGCCAGATCATCTTGGGTGTGTAAACAAATTAGAAAGTGCTTGTCCTTCCCTAAATACAGGCAAAATAAACTGATTTTTAGTCTCAGATACTTATGAAAAGCTGTGGGCTTAGAACTCGGTATGTTTATTTTTATGATGGCACTTGGAATAAAATATTCCAAATTTAACATTTAAAAGGGAACAAAGTAACCCATTATGCAAATGGTATTATGGGATGGAGAGTCCCTGGGCAAAGGAAGATGAATGTAGTCATAATTGTGTTTTAATCTTCTCCACTGGAAACAACTCCTTGTCTATTCTAACCTGATTTTGCCAATCGCTTTTTTTTTTTTTTTTTTTTTGCGGTACGCGGGCCTCTCCCGTTGCGGAGCACAGGCTCCGGACGCGCAGGCTCAGCGGCCACGGCTCACGGGCCCAGCCGCTCCGCGGCATGTGGGATCTTCCCGGACCGGGGCACGAACCCGTGTCCCCTGCATCGGCAGGCAGACTCTCAACCACTGCGCCACCAGGGAAGCCCTGATTTTACCAATCTTTGAGTCAAGAGATGGTGACTTTAACTAGAACTTGGTCAAGATGACTATCAATTGCTTAACTATAAGGGATCTTGTAATTTTACCTCCAAATTGTAATGTCATTTATAATTCCCTTTGTCATTACAGAAAGATATTGTTTTAAAAGACTGAATGATGAGCTTTGTAGCATACTTTTAATCATTATTTTTGTTATGAAAAATTTGAAACTGGCAAATAACAGGGACAATTAAGGAAACAATCTGCGATTGATATACTCCTCCCTCTAAATTATATTTTCCAACGGTTTATTTATAAAAGTTGACCAATCTGGTTTGAGTGTTTCCATACGTACAAGGCCATATTCCTCCCCTGAGGAGTTTTCTGGCAGTCAGGCTAAGAGCAGTAATGAGTTTTCCAATCCAGACCAGCTGGAATCAAGGCTCCAAGTACTTTATTCTGTGCAAAGAATGCACCACTTGTCACATAGATATAAAAATTCTTAATGAAGCATTAATAAAGAGAGCTATTTATCCTTCATAAGCTATTATAGAGGCCAATAAGAATGTAGAAGTATAGCTGTTTGACAAAGAGGGATGAATTGAATTTTTCTCAGTCATAGCTCTCAACTGTTGGTGGGAATAACAGAATCTCAAATGTTGTTCAATTACCCAGCCCTGATCCTGAACAAAGTTGAGTTTTCCTTCCTTAGGACCCAACTGCAAAGCATACAATTACCCCATTGTCATTGAGACAGAGGCAGACACACTTCATCTTCTGTCGAACAATGGTCTGAAATGTAATCCTGCTACAAGATTAATGTCAATCTACAGTTATTTCAGTGGTGGCCATGTTTGCAAGTGAAGACCATTCTCCAAATGTGAGCAGTTCTCCAGTAAGTCCTGATGTGGTAGCTCACACATAGTACTGCCTCTTTGTTCCTTGGAGGGTTGAACAGGGGTGGTTAGTAGCTCTACAGTCCTTCCTCCCAAGCTCCTGTCTACAGCTATCAAGCCAAAGCAATGAAATTCCTGATAGACGTGTCTAAGCTAAGAAATTCCTCCTGGACGAGTATAACATAAAAACAATTAAGGAAATTTCATCTGGGTAAGAGAAAACAATCATCTCAGCATGTTCCAGTTAACTCCTTATGAAATAGGGTTTGCATAGAAAAAGGAATTTGAGGGTTCACAGAGTTATGGCTTCCGTGGGGGCTCATCCCCATGGAATTAGGTGAAGCATTCAGTTAAAGCTTTGTTTGACAATTGAGTTTTCTTTAATACCATGTAGAGTGTACCATAAAGATACACTGTAGTAAGGATAATTCATCTCATTTCATGGCACAGCAAAGGAATATTATTTTAAAATCAAGGGGAAGAGAGACTACCATACATGGCACCCTGTCAGTGTGGGGCATATCCTCCAAAGTCAGCAAAAAAGAGTACTAGAGTTCAGCTACTCCATTTTGCTGCTGAGTAGCTGTGAAATCTTGGGCAAAACACTTACCTTCTCTGAACCTCATTTGTAGCAGTATATATAGTCAGGATAAGTGTACTAATACTACTTGTGGCTATCTCCCAGGGGTGTTGGAAGGATCCAGTGGGAAAATGTATTTGAAACTTTTTTATAAAGTGTACTAAATACTATTTGTTACAGTGGTAGTAAATCTTTTTATTATTGATCTTACTTCTGATATAATCTAAGAAGAAAATAATTTCCTTGTGACCCTCCGTCATGTTTGAGGTCTGGTGCCTTATCTCCCACTTTGGGAAATCTTAGCCATTAGGAAG
The DNA here is from genome assembly GCA_004363435.1 of Platanista minor. NCBI lineage: Eukaryota > Metazoa > Chordata > Mammalia > Artiodactyla > Platanistidae > Platanista > Platanista minor. The sequence continues at coordinate 5,684 of RJWK010010556.1, read as the reverse complement.
AAAAATGATACAAGCCTTATTCTGAGTATTAATTGGCTTCCTGACTGTGATGTTGCTGGGAGGTCTGGATAATCGTATTGCTACCATAGTATCATTTTCCCTTGAGTGGCTATGGCTATTTGGTTATAGCTGTCCCATCAAAAAAAACACTCCCATCATAGAAAATATAGAATACTCAAGCAAGGCAACTCTCTTTGACACTGTGTTCATGCACGCATGCATACAGTCATTCATACATTAACTACATTTGGTAAGTACTATGTGCCAACACCAAGCTCAGGAGAGTGAAAAAGATTTCTGTTCTCAAGATGCTCACTGTTTCACTAACAATAAATTAAAATATTTGATACATGGTACCCTAGACATTTCTTGCTTTTCTAATACCAATGCTGGGGATATAGTACATTTTAACAAATATCTGCTGAAAGAAATGAATAAAACAGGCTACCAGTTTTCTTAGGTGAAAGGACAAACTCACTGAGTTCCAATTTTGAGAGCCAACAGGAGTCTTGAGTCTTCTGAGTCAATATATCAGAGATTTCTCTTCCTGAAATCTAGAACAAACCCCAACTTTTAAGTTACTTTTCCAGTGCAAAAGGAGGTCATTGTGACCCTCTCACTGCAATGAAATGGTGTTTGTACTCACTGCCAACTCATCCTGTGTTGTGACGAAGATTTTCCTTGGAGATGTATCGGAGAGAGAAAAAAGGAATGAAGGGGTCATTGAGACAGGAACTTCTGGTAGCACAAAATCTGGGGAGATATACTGCTGGTGAGTCTGGGCTTGAGAAACCCTGGGGTTCTTGGCCACAGATACATTATCAATAACTGTGAAATAGGCAACATGATTTGCCTTGGCAGAGTATTTTAAGAGATATCCCTGCACTCATTAGCAAAGCTTATTTGTAAACAGATGTGCCTACTCTGTGCTAAGGAATGGTATTGTCAAACACTTCTGCTCTTTCAAAGGCAGCATTAAGAAAATGAAAAGGCAAACCACAGGATGGGAAAAAATATTCACAATACGTGTATCTGTCAAAGAATTTTTTGGGCTTCCCTGGTGGCGCAGTGGTCGAGAGTCCGCCTGCCGATGCAGGGGACGCGGGTTCGTGCCCCCGTCCGGGAAGATGCCACATGACGCGGAGCGGCTGGGCCCGTGAGCCATGGCCGCTGAGCCTGCGCGTCCGGAGCCTGTGCTCCGCAACGGGAGAGGCCACAACAGTGAGAGGCACACGTACAGCACAAAAAAAAAAAAAAAAAGAATTTTTCTCCAGATACATAAAAAACTTCTATAATTAAATACCAAAAGGACAAACAACCTAATTTAAAAATGGGCAAGAGATTTGAGCAAACATATCACTGAAGAGATATGTGAATGGCCAAAAAACACATGAAAAAATGTTCAACCTCATTAGTCATCAGAGAAATACAAATTATATGCCACAATGAAATACCACTATACACCCACTGGAATGGCTAAAATTAGAAAAGATGTGGAGCAACTAGTGCTCTTATACATGACTAATGGGAAGGTAAATTGGTGCAACCACTTTGGAAAAGTTAGGCCGTTTCTAATAAAGTTAATCACATAGTACTCTATGACCCACCAATTCCACTGTTAGGTATTATACTCGATATAATTTAAAATATATGTCTACACAAATATTTGTACGTGGGCGTTCACAGCAGCTTTTTCCTTAATAGGCAAGAACTAGAAACAAGCCAAATACCCATCAAGAGGTAAATGAATATACAAAGTGTGATACAGCCATACAATGCACTTAAACTCAGCATTTAAAAGGAGTGAACTATTCATCTATGCAACAACATGGATAAATCGCAAAAACATTATGCTGATCAAAAAAGATAGGTGCAAAAGAATATGCATTTCATGATGCCGAAAAAGACATATATAATCTACAGTAATGGAAAGCAGGTCAATGGTCGTCTGGGGTTGGGGGTGAGGAGGATGGTATTGCAGAGGGATTTGAAGAACTTTTTGAGGTGAGGGAAATGTTCTGTATCTTGACTGTGGAGTTGGTTACACAAATTTACATTTGGTGAAACTGTAAAGTGATGTAGGTGCATTTTGTTATACGTAAGTTAGGTTTCCATAAGGTTGTTTCTTAAAACTGACATAATGGAAGGACATACATAAATGTACTAAAGTAGAGCTAACATTCAAAGTATTTGTATTACATATAATTTGTAGTATTTTTTTAACATCTTTATTGGAATATAATTGCTTTACAATGTTGTGTTAGTTTCTGCTGTATAACAAAGTGAATCAGCTATATGTATACATGTATCCCCATATCTCCTCCCTCTTGCGTCTCCCTCCCACCCTCCCTATCCAACCCCTCTAGGTGGTCACAAAGCACCAAGCTGATCTCCCTGTGCTATGCGGCTGCTTCCCAGTAGCTATCTATTTTACATTTGGTAGTATATATAAGTCCATGCCACTCTCTCACTTTGTCCCAGGTTCCCCTCCCCGCCCCCCCTGTGTCCTCAAGTCCATTCTCTACAACTGCATCTTTATTCCTGTCCTGCCCCTAGGTTCATCAGAACATTTTTTTCTTTTTTTTTTAGATTGCATATATATGCGTTAGCTTAAGATATTTTTTTTCTCTTTCTGACTTACTTCACTCTGTATGACAGACTCTATGTCCATCCACCTCACTACAAATAACTCAATTTAATTGCTGAGTAATATTCCATTGTATAGATGTGCCACATCTTCTTTTTTTTTAATTAATTAATTTCTTTCTTTATTTTTTGGCTGCATTGGGCCTTCGTTGCTGTGCGTGGACTTTCTCTAGTTGTGGCGAGCAGGGGCTACTCTTCGTGGCGGTGTGCGGGCTTCTCATCGCAGTGGCTTTTCTTTGTTGCAGGGCACAGGCTCGAGGCATGTGGGCTTCAGTAGTTGTGGCTCATGGGCTCTAGACCGCAGGCTCAGTAGTTGTGGCGCACAGCTTAGTTGCTCCGCGGCATGTGGGATCTTCCTGGACCAGGGCTCCAACCCATGTCCCCTGCATTGGGAGGTGGAATCTTAACCACTGCACCACCAGGGAAGTCCCTGTGCCACATCTTCTTTATCCATTCATCAGTTGATGGACACTTAGGTTGCTTCCATGTCCTGGCTATTGTAAATAGTGCTGCAGTGAACATTGTGGTACATGACTCTTTTTGAATTATGGTTTTCTCAGGGTATATGCCCAGTAGTGGGATTGCTGGGTCATATGGTAGTTCTATTTTTAGTTTTTTAAGGAACTTCCATACTGTTCTCCATAGTGGCTGTATCAATTTACATTCCCACCAACCGTGCAAGAGGGTTCCCTTTTCTCCACACCCTCTCCAGCATTTATTGTTTTTAGATTTTTTGATGCTGGCCATTCTGACCAGTGTGAGGTGATACCTCATTGTAGTTTTGATTTGCATTTCTCTAATGATTAGTGATGTTGAGCCTCCATTCATGTGTCTGTTGGCAATCTGTATATCTTCTTTGGAGAAATGTCAGTTTAGGTCTTCTGCCTATTTTTGGATTGGGTTGTTTGTTTTTTGATATTGAGCTGCATGAGCTGCTTGTAAATTTTGGAGATTAATCCTTTGTCAGTTCTTCATTAGCAAAAATTTTCTCCCATTGTGAGGGTTGTCTTTTCATCTTGCTTATGGTTTCCTTTGCTGTGCAAAAGCTTTTAAGTTTGATTAGGACCCATTTGTTTATTTTGGTTTTTATTTCCATTACTCTAGGAGGTGGGTCAAAAAAGATCTTGCTGTGATTTATGTAACAGACCGTTCTGCCTATGTTTTCCCCTAAGAGTTTTATAGTGTCCAGTCTTACATTTAGGTCTCTAATCTATTTTGAGTTTATTTTTGTGTATGGTGTTAAGGAGTGTTCTAATTTCATTCTTTTACATGTAGCTGTACAGTTTTCCCAGCACCACTTATTGAAGAGACTGTCTTTCTCCATTGAATATTCTTGCCTCCTTTGTCATAGAGTAGGTGACCATTTGTGCGTGGTTTTATCTCTGGGCTTTCTAACCTGTTCCATTGATCTATATTTCTGTTTTTGTGCCAATACCATGCTGTCTTGATTACTGTAGCTTTGTAGTATAGTCTGAAGTCCGGGAGCCTGATTCCTCCAGCTCCATTTTTCTTTCTCAAGATTGCTTTGGCTATTCGGGGTCTTTTGTGTTTCCACACAAATTTTAAGATTTTTTGTTTTAGTTCTGTAAAAAATGCCATTGGTAATTTGATAGGGATTGCATTGAATATGTAGATTGCTTTGGTAGTACACTCATTTTCACAATATTGATTCTTCCAATCCAAGAACATGGTATATCTCTCCATCTGTTTGTATCATCTTTGATTTTTTTCATCAGTGTCTTATAGTTTTCTGCATACAGATGTTTTGTCCCCTTAGGTAGGTTCATTCCTAGGTATTTCATTCTTTGTGTTGCAGTAGTAAATGAGAGTGTTTCCTTAATTTCTCTTTCAGATTTTTCATTGTTTGTCTATAGAAATGCAAGAGATTTCTGTGCATTAATTTTGTATCCTGCTACTTTACCACATTCATTGATTAGCTCTAGTAGTTTTCTGGTAGCATCTTTAGGATTCTCTATGTATGGTATCATGTCATCTGCAGACAGTGAGAGCTTTACTTCTTCTTTTCGGATTTGGATTCCTTTTATTTCTTTTTCTTCTCTGATTGCCGTGGCTAAAACTTCCAAAACCATGTTGAATAATAGTGGTGAGAGTGGGCACCCTTGTCTTGTGCCTGATCTTAGAGGAAATGGTTTCAGTTTTCCACCATTGAGAATGATGTTTGCTGTGGATTTGCCATATATGGCCTTTATTATGTTGAAGTAGGTTCCCTCTATGCCCACTTTCTGGAGAGTATTTATCATAAATTGGTGTTGAATTTTGTCAAAAGTTTTTTCTGCATCTATTGAGATGATCATATGGTTTTTATCCTTCAGTTTGTTAATATGGTGTATTACACTGATTGATTTGTGTATATTGAAAAATCCTTGCATTCCCGGGATAAATCCCACTTGATCATAGTGTATGATCGTTTTAATGTGCTGTTGTATTCTGTTGGCTAGTATTTTGTTGAGGATTTTTGCATCTATGTTCATCAGTGATACTGGCCTGTAGTTTTCTTTCTTTGTCACATCTTTGTCTAGTTTTGGTATCAGGGTGATGGTGGCCTCGTAGAATGAATTTGGGAGTGTTCCTCCCTCTGCTATATTTTGGAAGAGTTTGAGAAGGTTAGGTGTTAGCTCTTCTCTAAGTGTTTGATAGAATTCACCTGTGAAGCCATCTGGTTCTGGGCTTTTGTTTGTTGGAATATTTTTAATCACAGTTTCAATTTCAGTGTTTGTGATTGGTCTGTTCATATTTTCTATATCTTCCTGGTTCAGTCTCGGAAGGTTGTACTTTTCTAAGAATTTGTCCATTGCTTCCAGGTTGTCCATTTTGTTGGCTTATAGTTTCTTGTAGTAGTCTCTCATGATCCTTTGTATTTCTGCCATCTCAGTTGTTACTTCTCCTTTTTCATTTCTAATTCTGTTGATTTCAGTCTTCACCCTTTTTTTCTTGATGAGTCTGGCTAATGGTTTATCAATTTTGTTTATCTTCTCAAAGAACCAGCTTTTAGGGTTTTTTTTGTTTTTTTTTTTTTT
>RJWK010010555.1:0-43497 GCA_004363435.1 Platanista minor | reverse complement strand
AAAAAAAAAAAAAAAAAAGAAGAGTTCAGCAGGCAGATTGCTTCATCTCATTGAATCAGCCTCTTTCTCTTGACAATAGGTCAGTTCAGTTAAACTTGTTTTAGGAGGTGGTGATGCAGGTAGGCTCCCAAAGACAGGCCTACATTGCATAAGCAATCAGAGATTTACTAAGAGGTATGTCTATGGAAACAAAATAAAAATAAACATTAATAACTGGAGCAGATTATCAACCAGTTTCTGAGCCCAGGAGGCTGTCAAGTCAAGATTGCTAGACATCAGAGTTGAAGCATCTTTGGCAGTTTGCAATGTCTCTGATGTTTGTCATCAGTGTTCAGGTAAACTTTCTGAGTGGCTCATATAGCAACAGGCATGAAGATTGTTTAAACATGAGCTACTGTGGTGATTTCTCTGAAGTTTATCTTAAGATGTCTAGCTTTAGTTTGTAGTTTGTAGGACTTCAGGGAAAAGGGCAGTTTTATTTTTTAATGATTTGAAGTCAAAAGGATGGGATAAAACTGAAAATGTTAGTTTGGACAGTTGTATCCAGATATTGAAGGAAAATAGAAAAATTCAGTGTCCAGTCCAGTTTATAGGTAAATACTCAAAACCTCAAAGAAAATTAACAGAACTAGAATCTGGTATCCATAAGTGTGTTATTATAGTTCTGCTGAAACATAATTTTTCTTTCTACAATCACCCCCCAGTTTTACAAAAGATAGCCAAATTAAGACTAATTTGCACAGAATAAATCTAGATTCAATAAACTTGCCCTGGTTATTTACACAAGTCCAGCAATAAAAGTAATTGAGCATATAGGTTCTTTTAAATATGCTTTGCTGAAACCTTATATAAGGACTCTCCAGGTTGGAGTTTTAATAGCCTCTTGAGGCTAAGAAGCCAAGCCAAAGAGTTTTCATTGACTTTGCTTTCAATATCTGTAGATTTGGATGAATTTCTCTTTTCTTGAGGTCCCCAAAATATCCTGAGTTTCCAGGGCCTACCTGGAAGTGACTTTCCTCACTCATCTGGTAAGGCTGTTGGGAACCCTGTTAATAAGGTAGCAGGCTGTTTTTTCCATGAGGCTTTATTGGCTCCATAAAGTAAACCTTAGTTCCTTAAAGCAGTCTGGTCATGTCTGATTTTATGTATGTCTTTCTCAAATATGGCATTCCAGTCAAAGCTTTGGTAATATAGTCAACATTTCCAGTTTTGTCCTGTTATAAGAAGAGATTCTTATTAAACTTATGCAAATAACTATATTGCCAAGAAAATAATAATGCTCACTGAAAATTTCTGAATTCAGCAGGGATCTGGGAGAAAAATAAATTTTTCAATTCTTCTTACAGCAGTAAAATTTACCAAATTAATCGCAGTTAGCATAGGAGAAACTAGAAAAGGTTCTTTCAAATCTGGAGAAACAAAACATTAAAAAAAAGCAATGCTTCAAATTAAAAATTATAATCATCTTCCACAGTTTATTCAGTCTCATGGAATTAAATATTTTTTAACTGAAGTGTAGTTGACTTACAATGTTATATTAGTTTAAGGTATACAACATAGTGATTCAGTATTCTTATAGGTTATACTCTCTTTAAAGTTATTGCAAAACAGTGACTATATTTTCATGTTCTGTACAATATATCTTTATTGCTTATCTATTTTAGGCATAGTAGTTTGTATATATTAATCCCATACCCCTATCTTGCTTCTCCCTCCTTCCCTTCTTTCACTGGTAACCACTAGTTTCTTCTCTATATCTGTGAGTCTATTTCTGTTTTGTTACTTAATTCATTTGTTTTATTGCTTAGATGCAACACATAAGTGATAACATAGAGTATTTGTCTTTCTCTGTGTTACTTATTCCACTAAGCATTATATTCTCTAGGTCCATGCATGTTTTTACAAAAGGCAGAATTTCATTCTTCTTTATAGATGAGTATTATTCCATTGCATATATTTATATATGTACAACTTCTTTATCAATTTATCTGTTGATGAACACTTAGGTTGCTTTCATACCTTGGCTATTATAAATAATGTTGATATGAACATTGAGGTGCATATATCTTTTTGAATTTGTGTTTTTGTTTTCTTCCACAAGGAGGGGAAGTGCTGAATCATATGGTAGCTCTACTTTTAGTTTTTTGAGGTACATCTATACTGTTTTCCATAGTGGATGCACCACTTTACATTCCCACCAAAACCGTACAAGTGTTCCCTTTTCTCCATATCCTCACCAACATTTGTTACTTGTAGACTTCTTGATGATATCCATTCTGACATGTGTAAGGTGATATCTCATTGCAGTTTTTGTTTGCATTTCTCTAATGATTAGCAATGTCGAGCATATTTTCATATGCCTATTAGCCATCAGTATGCGTTCTTCAGGAAAATGTCCATTCAGATCTTTGACCCATTTTTTAATTGGGTGGCTTCTTTTTTGATATTAAGTTGTATCAACTGTTTATATATATTTTTGATATTAACAACTTATTAGTCATATCTTTTGAAAATATTTTCTTCTATTTAGTAGGTTGACTTTTTGTTTTGTTGATGGTTTACTTTGCTGTGCAAAAGTTTTCACAGCACCACTTATTGAAGAGTCTGTCTTTTCTCCATTGTATATTCTTTCCTAATTTGTCATTGATAAATAGAGCATAAGTTCATGGGTTTATTTCTGGTCTCTATATTCTATTCTATTGATCTATGTATCTGGGTCTGTGCTAGTACAATACTGTTTTGATTACAGTAGCTTTGTAACATAGTCTGATGTCAGGTAGCAAGATTCCTCCAGTTTTGTTCTTCTTTATCAAAATCTTTTCACTATTCAGGGTTGTCTTTGTTTCCATACTAATTTTAGGATTATTTATTCTAGTTGTGTGCAAAAATGCCATGTGTATTTTGATAGGGATTGCATTAAATCTGTAGATTGTTTTAAGTAGTAAGGCCTTTTTAACGCTATTTCTTCCAACCCAAGAGCAATGGGTGTCTTCCCATTACTTTACATCATTTTTAAATTCCTTCATTGATGTTTTATAGTCTTTACAGTATAGGCCTTTTACTTCTTTGGTTAAGTTTATCCCTAGGTATTTTATTCTTTTTTGTACTATTTTAAACATGATTGTTTTCTTGCTTACTCTTTCTGATAGTTCATTAGTAGCATATAGAAAAAGCAACAGAAATCTCTCTATTGTTTCCTACAAATTTATTGAATTCATGTACTAGTTCTAATAGTTTTGGGGTGGAACCTTAGGTTTTTCTATGTATAGTATCATGTTATCTGCAAATAGTGATGATTTTAATTCTTTCTTTTTCTTGTCTGATCACTGTGGTAGGACTTCCAACAGTATGTTAAATAGAAGTGTCAAGAGTGGGCATCCTTGTCTTGTTCCTGATTTTAGAGGAAAGCCTTTCAGGTTTTCACCTTTGAGTATGATTTTAACTGTGGATTTGTCATAAATGGCCTTTATTATGTTAAGATATGTTCCCTCTATACCAACTTTTAATTTTTATCATGAATGGATGTTGAATGTTGTCAAATGCGTTTTCTGTATCTCTTGAATGATCATGAGATTTTTGTCCTTCCTTTTTAAAATTCAGAGTATTATGTCAATTGATTTGTGAATATTGAACCATCCTTGCATCCCTGGAATAAGTCCCAATTGATCATGAGGTATGATCCTTTTAATATATTGTTGGATGATTAGGTTTGCAAATATTTTGTTGTGGATGTTTGCATCTATATTCAACAGAGATAATTTATTTTTTTGGAGTGTCTTTTTCTGGTTTGGTATAAAGGTAATTGAGACTTATAAAATGAATTTGGGAGAGTTCTGTCCTCTTCAAATTTTTGAAATAGTGTGAGAAGAATAGGTATTACCTCTTCTTTAAATGTTTGTGAGAATTCCCCTGTGAAGCCATCAGTCCTAAACTTCTGTTTGTTTGGAGTTTTATTATTATTACATATTCAACTCCACTGCTAGTGATTGTCTGTTCAGATTGACCATTTCTTCCTGATTCAGTCTTGTCAGGTTGTGTGTTTCCAGAATTTTTTCTGTTTCTTCTAGGTTGCCCAATTTGTTGGCAAATAACTGTCCATAGTATTCTCTATGAGTTTTTGTATCTCTGTGGTATTGACTGTTATTTCTCCTATTTCATTTCTTATTTTGTTTATTTGGGTCATCTCTCTTTCTAATTCCTTTAAGTGGTAGGTTAGGATGTTTATTTGAGATTTTTCTTGTTTCTTGAGGAAGACTTTACTCCTGTATACTTTCCTCTTAGAATTGTTTTTGCAGCATCCCATAGATTTTGAAGTGTTTCCATTTTCATTTATCCCTAAGTATTTTCTAATTTCCTCTTTGATTTCTTCATTGGTCCACTTGTTTTTAAATAGTGTGCTGTTTAGTCTCCATGTGTTTGTTCTTTTCCCATTTTTCTTCCTGTAAATTATTTCTAGTTTGATGCCATTTGGTCAGAAAAAAATGCTTGATATAATTTCTTTCATCTTAAATCTGTTGAGACTTGTTTTGTGGACTAGAAAGTGAACTAACCTGGAGGGCATTCTCTGTGCACTTGAATGGGATGTGTATTCGGCTGGTTTTGGATGTAAAGTCTTGTAGATATCCATTATGTCCAACTGATCTATTGTGTTATTTAAGAACAATTGTTGTCTTATTCATTTTCTGTTTGGATGATCTGTTCATTGAAGTAAGTGGGGTGTTAAAGTCTCCTACTATTATTGTATTGTAAATTTCTCCCTTTATGTCTGTTAGTATTTGCTTTATATATTTAGATGCTCCTGTATTGGGTGCATATTGCTAAAGAGTATAGTATCTTCTTCTTGCACTGTTCCTTTTATGGTTATATAATGCTCTTCTTTGTCTTTTGTTATAGCTTTTGTCTTAAAGTCTATTTTATCTGATATGTATATTACTACCCCCTTTTCTTGTCATTTTCATTTGCATGAAATATATTTTTATATCATCTCACTTTCAGTCTGTATGCGTCTTTAGCCCTGAATTGAGTCTCTTATAAGAAGCATATTGAAAGATCTTGTTTTTTATTGAATCAGCCACCCTTTGTCTTTTTCTGTTTTCTAAACAAACATTTTTTTTTGGCTGCAAAGTGTCTTCACTGCTGTGTGCAGGCTTTCTCTAGTTGTGGTGAATGGGGGCTACACTTTGTTGTGGTGCATGGGCTTCTCATTGTGGTGGCTTCTCTTGTTGGGAAGCACAGGCTTTAGGCATGTGGGCTTCAGTAGTTATGGCACACAGGCTCAGTAGTTGTGGCTTGCAGGTTTTGGAGTGCAGGCTCAGTAGTTGTGGTGCACAGGCTTAGTTCCTCCATGGCATGTGGGATCTTCATGCACCAGGGCTCGAACCCATGTCCCCTGCATTGGCAGGCAGATTCTTAACCACTGCTCCACCAGGGAAGTCCCTAACTTTGTCTTTTGATTGGAGCATTTAGTCTATTGACATTTAAAGTCATTATTGATAGGTATATACTTACTGCCATTTTGTTACTTGTTTTCCAGTAGTTTTTATAGTTCTTCTCTGTTCATTTCTTCTTTTTGTATCTACCCTTGTGGTTTGGTGAATTTTCTCTAGTAGTATGCTTGTGTTCCTTTATTTTTAGTTTTTGTGTATCTATTGTAGGTTACATTTTACAGTTACCATGTGGTGCATATATGTTGACCTATAACTATATCTATTTGTTTTAATCAGTTAGTCACTTAAGCTCAATCACATTTTAAAAGATCTACATTTTTTACTCTTCTCCTCCACATTTTGAGGTTTTGATGCCAAATTTTACATTTTAACGTTTATTCCTTCACTATTTATTGTAGTTATATTTGCTTTACAATTTTCTGACTTTTAGTCTTCATGCTAGCTTACTTAACTGGTTGATCCTCAGCCTTTGCTATATATTCGCCACTACTAGTGGGATTTTCCTATAGATACTTACTTCTAGTTATAGCCATTTCACTTAAAGAAGACCCTTTAACATTCCTTTTCGTGATGGTTAAGTATTGATGGACTCTTAGTTTTTGCTTGTCTGAGAAGTTCTTTATCTGTCCTTCAATTTTAAAAAATAATCTTGCTGGGTTTACCATCCTAGTTTGAAGGGTTTTCCCTTTCAGCACTTTGAATATATCATGATGCTCCCTTCTGGCCTGCAATGTTTCTGCAGAAAAATCAGCTTATAGCCATAGGAGGATTCCTTTGTATATGACTCTTTGTTTTTCTCTTGCTGCCTTTATAATTTTCTCTTTATCTTTAAATTTTCCATTTAATTATGATATATCTTGTTGTGGATCTGTCTGAGTTCATCTTGTTTGGGACTCTCTGTGCTTCCTCTATCCAGATATATTCAAATAATGAAATGTATTTATTTCATTAAATACTTTTTTTTTTTTTGCAGTACGGGGGACTCTCACTGTTGTGGCCTCTCCCGTTGCGGAGCACAGGGTCCAGACGCACAGGCTCAGTGGCCATGGCTCACGGGTCCAGCCGCTCCGCGGCATGTGGGATCTTCCCGGACCAGGGCACGAACCCGTGTCCCCTGCATCGGCAGACGGACTCTCAACCACTGCACCACCAGGGAAGCTCTCATTAAATACATTTTTAACCTCCTTCTCTTTCTTTTCTCCTTCTCTCACCACTATAATACAAATGTTGGTACAAATGATGTTATCTCAGAGATCACTTAAACTCTTCTCATTTTTTAATTTATTTTTCTCTTTGCTGTTCTGATTGTGTGATTTTCATTATTCTATATTCCAGATCACTTACAGGTTCTTGTGTATCACTTAGTCATCTACTAATTCCACCTAGTTTTTCTTTTTAATTATTTTATTTATTTATTTATTTATTTATTTATTTATTTTAGGAACTGTATTCCTCAGTTTTGCCTGGTTCTTTTTTGTATTTTCTGGTTGCTTTAAATAAGTTGCACTTTGTTCATCTATTATTTTCCCTGATTTTATTATTCATATTACTAATTCTTTGAATTCTTCATCTGATAAATTGTTTATTTCTGTTTCATTATTTATTTTTTCAGTGATTTTTCTCATACTCTTTCAATTGAAACCAGTACCTCTGTATTCTTATTTTGCCAAATTTTCTCTCTCTATGAATTAAGTAAATCAGTTACCTATTGCAGTCTTAAAGAGCACCTCTGTACAGTCTGTGTGTGCCCAGTGCCTTTTTTGGGAGAGGTGGATTTGATTTAATCACAAGTCACTTCTTTCCTCAGGATGTGCTGGCAACTATCACCTTGGTAGGAGGTTGAGCTGCACATGGAGGGGCTAGGACTGGAGCCAGGTTTGAGCCAGGGCTTCCCCTCTCCTCAGTGGCCATCATTACCCAGGTATATGATTGGATCCCAAATTTCCAGAGCAGAATCCCTGAGGATGGGGTCTAATTTACCTCTGTTCACTTTAACTGTGTGCTCTCCTCTTTCCCAGCACTGGCACCTTTGCTCAAGAGAGGAGCTATGCTGGCACAAGAGAGGCCCATGCACATTGCAGTGGGATGGCCATAGACAGATGTCTCTGATTTGCCACCTGTATAAGCACCAGCAATGTATTCCCCCACCCTCCTCAGATACAGCTTCAGGGCTGAGTTTCTTTTGTCCATCACAGGTGATCACTACCCCCAGCCTCCACTGCACTCATCCTCTTGTGGCAGACAGGACTCATGTGGGCTTTGGGCATGTATTGAGGTGTGGGCTACGGTGGTCCAGCCTTGATCAGATATCAGGGCCACCCCTGAGCCCCTGATGCCCTGCCTGTCTAAGCTCCATCCATGACCTCCTCCACCTCTCTCAGATACCACCTCATGTCCAAGTCACCTCTATATCCAACAGCCAGGGTTTCTCCCTGGTCATGGTACCCCCAGTCCAGCGTGGAGAAGTAACTTGAAGTAAGCAAGGCTGAAGTGTTCGCTCATCTCAGGATGGAGCACACACCACCGCAGTTGTGGGAAACCATGCAGCCACTAGAGCAGTCCTCAGTCCCACTCTGCCCTGCCTTGGGAGCAAGCCAGCACATGTCTGTTCCTCACAGGTGGGGTCCATACTTGCAACAACCCTCCTATTAGTCCCAGCAGCCCTTCAAACAAACCAATGGAGCTTGTTTTCCCTACATTGGACCCCAGGACTGGGACACCCAATATGTAGGTTATACCCCTCAACCCCAGGGTGGATCTCCTCCTGTATATTTTCCCTTTTCCGCTGAGTCCCTCCTGGGGGGACAGGTCTTGACCGATTGCTTCTTTTCCCTTCCCTTCTTTCGTAAAACATTTCTGTTAGTTTCTAATTTATTTTTAGTAAAGATTGTTCCACAAGTAGGTGTAATTTTTATGTGGTTGTGGGGAGAGGTGTGTTCCGTGTCCTTCTAATTCACTATATTGATTGATCTCCATGCTTGCTGTGATTTGAGTTGGGCAAGATTGTCTTTTAGCAGTTTGTGTTTTAAAAGGCTTCTTTCCTTCTCTTTTATTTTTTTTCCTTTAGTTTCAATAGAGCTAATCCAAAGGCACAAAGATGACCAAAAGACATATGAAGAGATATTCAGCATCACTAATCATCAGGAAAATGCAAATCAAAACCACAATGAGATATCACCTCACACCTGTCAGAATTTTTATTATCAAAAAAAAAAAAAATAGTAAGCATTGCCAAGGATGCAGAGAAAAGAAAACACTTGTGCATTGTTAATGGAGATGTAAATTGGTAGAGCCACTATGAAAAACAGTATGGATATTCCTCAACAAATTAAAAATAGAACCACTATACCATCCAGGAATTCCACTCCTGGGTATTTATCCAAAGAAAACAAAAACACTAATTTGAAAAGATATACATACCCCTTTGTTCATTACAACATCATTTGCAATAGCCAAGATAAGAAAGCAATCTAAGTACCCATCGATAGATGAATTGATAAAGAATCTGTGGCAATATATGCAATGAAATATTACTCAGCTATTAAAAAAAAGAATGAAATCTTGTCATTTGGGACAACATAGATGGACCTAGTGGGTATTATGCTAAGTGAAATAAGTCAGATAGATAAAGAAGAATACTATATAATTTCAGTTATGTGTGGAATTGCAAAAACAAAACAAATGAACAAATATAGCAAAACAGAGCTATAGATACAAAGAACAAACATGTGATTGCCAGAAGACAGAGGGGTTGGGGGGATGATTAAGAGGTACAAACTTCCAGTTGAAAAATAAATGTGTCTCAGGTATGAAATGTAGTGTGGGGAATATTGTCAATAGTTATATAATATATTTTTATGTTCACAGATGGTAACTAGACTTATCATGGTGATCATTTTGAATGTGTAGAAATATCAAATCACTATGTTATATAACAGGAACTAACATGCTGTTATAGGTTAATTATATTTCAAAAACAAACTCATAGAAAAAAAGTTCAGATTTGTAGTTACCAGAAGGTGGTACTGGGGGCCGGGGGAATTGGATGAAGGCAGTGAAAAGGTACAAAGTTCCAATTATAAGATAAATAAGCACTAAAGATGTGATGTACAACATGATAGATATAATTAACACTGCTCTATGTTATATATGAACGTTGTTAAAAGATTAAATCTTAAGATATTGTATCAGAAGAAAAAAAATTTCTATTTCTTTAATTTTGTTTTTATGTGGATGTTCACTAAACATATTGTGATAATCATTTCCTTCTGTATGTAAGTCAAATCACTTTGCAGTACTCCATATACAGTGCTATCTGTCATTTATATCTCAATAAAAACGGAAGGGGGAAAAATGTCTTTCTCTCTCTTTTTTTAATTTTTAGTTTCTACTAATTGAGTTAATCCAGGCTCAGTCTCAGGTGATGTGGTTTGTGTTTACATTTCAAAGGCATGATAAGATTTATAACTTAATGTACAGAGAATGGAAATATAAGTTTTCTCCTAAAAGTTTTGGAGTATATTTCTCTATTATCATAAATCTTAGGGTAATTACCATTCAATTTTTTTTCTTCTTAAGTACAGAACAATTTTGCTGCTATACCCTGATCTTTTACAATATCTATAAGCATTTGGAGAAAAATAGGTGAGAACTTGAGGCTGATAAATTTAAGTGGGTTTTGATTTGCTTTTAGAGTTGTTGTAGTTCCAATTCTATAGCAATGTGTAAGATAAAGACAATTATTATTGCCCTTGAATATTGACCTCCAGCTGAGTTATTTTCTAATTATTTGTAGGAAGACCTAGGGAATTGTTGAGGATATGGAGTAGTTTAGAAATAGAATTTATGTTGGACTTTTTAAGTCTAATGGCTAGCCATTATCCTTTTTTTTCCCCTTCAATTTGTTTCTTTTTTTTTTTTTGCTGTATGTGGGCCTCCCACTGTTGTGGCCTCTCCCGCTGCAGAGCACAGGCTCCGGACGCGCAGGCTCAGCGGCCATGGCTCACGGGCCCGGCTGCTCCACGGCATGTGGGATCTTCCTGGGCCAGGGCACGAACCCGTGTCCCCTGCATCAGCAAGCGGACTCTCAACCACTGCGCCACCAGGGAAGCCCCTCCCCTTCAATTTGATTCCTCCATCAGTACCAATTTGACAGCTGTTTATGATGAGTGGTCTCAAGATTTCAACTTTTTTTTTTCCTATTAAATATAGATAACTTAAAGGATCCATTATCTGGTCATTGACAAGTAAGATCTTATATAATTTCAAATAGCAACTCAGACCAGTAAGCCTTTTTTATGGCTTAACCAAAGACACAAAATCTGTCTCACAAAAGAGGATGTAGCCCTCCTAAGATCCAGAGTGTTTACTTCCAGAGTTAGTCTAAAAATGTCAAAGCCTTCATTGCTACAGGAGGTAAGAATGGTGTAGTGAAAATGGTGTCTCCAGTTTCCAAGGAAACTGTTTTATGCCTCCACTCACAGGCTTCCTAATCTGAGACACCAGGCAGGCACTACTGGAGTGGGATTTTTCCAGCACTAACAAGGCAACAAATGTTGAGATGACAAAGGCCCTTTATGGACTGGGACCTCTTATGACAAATTCCCCTGAGATCTGGCATGGCAGGAAAAAGAGTGCTGCTTGTGATTTTGTCTTGACCCCCACCTATTGGACTGTCCACCAGGTGCACTGTGGTGAATGCACCTTCCAGATATAGGAGACCAGAGACAATAGTCTCACTGGACACAAAGCCAACTTTCAAGACATAGAACAAGGTGGAAGGAAAAACTTCATCTGTTTTTTACATAGAGGACCCACAGCAAAGTTTGCTTAAACAGATGCTGATCTTGTGAGAGACCTTAACCCACCAGTATGTGAGGGCAGCTCAAACAGCAGGTTTCTAAAGGGCCTTTGCCTGCTGTTCTGCCCTATGGTTCTTCCACATTATGACAAGCAATACAACAGAGAAGAGGATCAATACAAACCAACAGTACTCATTTACCAAATATCAGAGTTGCTCTGTCATAAGGAACTAGCTGCACAAATATTTTCTCCTTCTTATCTAAGTGGAGAGAGAGAGAGAGAGAGAGAGAAAGGACTTTCACTACTTTTCCTTCCACCAGATCTTGCTGGCAGAGATCCAGGAGGCTGCTGTTGTAAGAAATTTTACCATCTGCCAGCACCTGTCAAATGTCCCAGAGTTTCTCAGCTGTGGCAGCCTTGGGACAAAAGTCTAACCAGCCTCCTGACTGGCTTGCCAACTGTCATGGGGAGTGAATTTCCCCCTTTACACCTCTTGAGTTCTTGTGACTGGACTAATAATAAAATTGACACAACACAGATTAGCAGAAGAAAACAAAACAAGTTTAATTTGTGCCTACAGTGGTCTCATAGAAATGGCACCTAAGAAGTGGCCAAAGCAAGCATCTTTTATACTTTTTAGACAAAAAAATTGACAAGACAAAGAAACTTAAGCTTTGGGTGCTTAATAAGTAAGGAATTTAAGCAAAGTTTGGGCTTGGGTGGTAAATTAGTAAAGAAGTAACAAGGTTTTGTTTACATAGCCTTCTGGGTCCTGAATTCCCTATGTCTGGAGATAAGGATGTCTTTGAACTCCTGGAATAAGGAGGGCACCTTTCACGTGGGAGACATATTTCCTGCTTTCAGGGAGACAGAGAGAAGGGTCAAAATTTCTCTCCTGCATTGGCCATTTCTAAAGTAATTTTAATTTGAAATAATCAATATGCCATTGAGGTATATTTAGGGGTGGCCTGCCCTGGGCCCCAAACAACCTCAATTCCTCAATTTTCTTTTAAGCAATATGGGAATAAACACATTACCCTCACAGTAGGAAGTTTAATTAGAAAATATATGTATGAGCACACACTGCTTCTCCAAATCAATAGTTGAATTATCGTTAGGTAAATCTCAATCTGAATCTGAAGAGGATACATGCAAATGACCATAGAGAAAGATGCTGTTTGTATGTTTGATATTCTTCCATAAGAAATAGCACAGACAGAATCTTAATAAAGCCCCTGTGCAATTGAAAAAAGAAAAATGATAACGTATATTGTACTCAACATAGGAGAAAATGTAGTTGGCTTTTAAAATAAGTTTGTATACTTTTAATACATTTGTATAGTGTTAGATTGAATATTGCTATGATGAAATGTGAACAAGAAAGTAAACTGGATCTTCTAATTATCTAAGTTGTCAACCATAAAAATGATAGATAAAGAGCAGTCATCAAAGTTGCAATTATAAACAGAAATTTTATGAATGCACTAACACTCCTGGGAAAAATACCTATACATATTTCAGTTCATAGATATTTTTTTTCTTCTTGGAAAATGTATTTTTGTCTGTTTAATTTGGAATACATTACTCGGTTATAATTTCTTACAGTTAAAGAAGGCCACATTCTTTCTTCACTTTTTTGCTGCTTATTTTTCGTGGAATTTTCCACTAGAATTAATGCTTCAGGTTTATTTAGGTCAGAGGATAGTCTCTTAGCCTTAGCATCCATTATGCATACTTCAGAAATTGCCGGGACCCAGAGAACTGTGGTCTGTTTCAATCCATTAATGCTTGATTCTTGGACAGCTTAATGCATATGTCTTCTTAGTTGAAATCTTAAAATCTCAGGATAGTTGAATAGAAGAATGTCTTTAGTATTTGAAATGATGAGTAAAAGTGTATAAGAAAAAATGATAAGATATTCCATTATACATCTAATACCAGATTTATTTATATATTATGTAATTTATTATATTTTAATGTATAAATTTGTATTTATATGCAACATGCTATAATGCATAGAATAAATTGAACATCAGAGACTCTTTCAGCTTGAGAAGTTTCTAAAATTTCTAAATTTCTGCACCTTTAAAAGGAAAAAAAAAGCACCAGATAAATGATGTTTACTGTTAAAACCTTAAAGATTTAAGAAAATACACCCTACTATCATCATAAACATTATCATAACTATCACATAATCTAACATTCCCTGAGTATTGTTTAACAGGCCTTGTGCTAGATTTGTATGAACAAAGCAGCCTGAGCAGACAGAACATAAACAAAAATGATAGGGCTCCTATTTGTGAGTGGTCAACGGGAAGTACAGAGTTGGTGTTGCAGCTTAGGGACAAAGAGTGACAGCCTAGACTCTTTGTGTGGAAAGCTTGAAGTCCCGTTATTCATTAGCCAGCATCAGAGAACACTTAAAATGACTCTTTAGCAACAAGCAGAATGGAAATAGTAGCTTTGTTTCCTCTCTTAAACTCCTTCACTTTATACATAAATTTATCAATATAACTCTGCATTAGATTTCATGAACACAACATATGTGTATAAAAATCACCTTTTCATCTTTATGCTATTATGCTAAATGCTATATGCTATTAACTTTTAGCAAAATAATATACATGGAAGGCCTCCCAAATGGTGAAGTATCCATAAGTCTAATTGGCATAATTTAGGGTCCTTTTTCTTTCTCAGCCCTTGAAATCTCCTGAAAATACTGACCCTTGGCGGTCATTGGTTTCTGTCTGAAAACTTTAATGTGGGATGGATCTTGGACCAAGTGACCCAAGAAGTCTTTCTGTGATTTAATTGTTTTTATTGGCCTAATTAATTTAAAAAGCTTAATTATGATACCACATAAGTGCTGTGCAAAGTCTGTAAAGTACCATTCAATGACAGTCAGATGAAAAATGCATCAGTAGCATTTTTTACCTAGTTAACAAAATAAACTAGAGAGATTTATAGTACAAAGTATGTACCCTAAATAAAATAACTCTACTTTTCCTAAATTTTCATGGAAATGGTAATAGGAATTGTGTGTAATTTTTTCTTTTTTTTTTTTTTTTTGCGATACGTGGGCCTCTCACTGTTGTGGCCTCTCCTGTTGCGGAGCACAGGCTCCGGACGCGCAGGCTCAGCAGCCACGGCTCACGGGCCTAGCCTCTCCACGACATGTAGGACCTTCCCACACCGGGGCACGAGCCCGTGTCCCCTGCATCGGCAGGTGGACTCCCAACCACTGCGCCACCAGGGAAGCCCATGTGTGTAATTTTAAAAAAAATTGTATCTCTATATGAACATTAAGAAGTTACCATATGTTCCAGTTATTTATTAGTTAATAAAATGTCAACTCCAAACTTAGTAGTTCAAAACAACATCAACCATTTTATTTTTTTCATGCATCGCTCTGGAGTGGACTGAGCTCAGCTAGGTAGTTCCCACTCAGGGTTTCATGGGTTTGCAGTCAAATAGGGCAGGGCTGGGCTCATCTGAAGGATCCCTCACACATGCGTCTGGCACTTGGGCTGGGGAGACTGATTAAACTGGAAAAGTTGGGGCCCCTCAGAAACATCCTTCCGCCTGGATGTTCTTTTCACATGGTCCTTTCAGGACAGCAGCTTTGGGGCAGCTGGGTTTTTATGTGGTGGTTCAAGGCTTCAAAGGCTAATATCCAATAGAGAGAGAGTCCAGCAGAAACTGTATAGCCTTTTATAACCAATCCTCATTTGCCACACAGAGTTACTTCTGCCCCATTTTATTCATAGAACAATCACAAAAACCCATCCAGTTTCACTGGGAGGGAAATAAACTCCCCTTCTTTAGGGGGATAACCAAGACTCTGGAAGTGCATGTGAACCAGAAAATAATGTGTGACCATTTTTGGTACATACAATCTACCATACCTTCCTCAACCGGGAAACTTCATATCTGTATCTCAGGTAAGTACAGGCAAGACGGGATATGGGGGGGAACCTACCAACATGTGATTTACCACATAGAAAGAAGAAACATATCCAGGGTGCCAGGGATGGACCCCAGGTAACACCATTCCCCCAACCAAAACCCCTAACTTCCATAGAAGATCAGGAAGTGATGGGGTCTGTGGGGTTCAGTCTTATTCAGGGAGGAGATTTTGTAGGAGGAGCCAAAGAAGGAAGAGAAGAAACAAAAGAAAGAAGATGAAGAAGAGACAAGGGAAAGGGAAACAAAACTATATGTTAAGAAAAGAAGCAGAAAATTAAGTGGACTTAAAAAGGTCTGACTTCTCTTCAAGACATTAGAGAAAAATCTTACTGATTAAAAAAAAAAAAAAAAAAGAAGTTATCATCAAAGAGATCTGGGCTCTGCAATTTTCTATCTGCATGAGAATGAGGAAGTCACTAAACCTCTCTTAGCTTTTCTCCTGAGCCATAAATTGTAAATAGTATTCATACTTAAACCTTATCATCATTGTGAACATAAAATGCGACAATATGTAGAAAATACCAGGGACTGAGCACAAGGGCCTAAATAATGCTCATTATTCCAGCAAGAGATGTCAGGTATCAAAAGTCCATTTTATCTTCACAGACGCAACATGCTAACTTCAACATATATTAAATTCATATATTCCTTGGGTTTGTTTCTCAGCTATTTATTACATTTTCTTAACTTTCTATGTACCAGTGTCAATCATATTGTTTAAAGGATTGTAACCATTATAAAATATGTGTATACCTGTTAGTACAAGACCTTCCACATTCGTTTTCAAAGTAATTTTCCTCTATACTTAGATCACCAAATGTCCAGAATGTTGAAGGGTAGATTCTACTATTGAATAAGCCATTAAAGTTAAAGGAACTTGTAGGCCATTTTCCCCCTGGGAGTTTATGATTCTAGGAAGAAGTAAGGTACTTTGATGCAATTCTTCTCTGGACAGTGAGAGACCACATGACAATATTTAAACTTCACAAGGTTAGAAGCAAACAGATTATACATCAAATTGACAAAGCATTTGTAAAACTCAATAAAATGAAAAAACAATATCAGCATATGATTTTTATGAATCAAACTAAATGTCTGGGGCTTCCCTGGTGGCACAATGGTTGAGAGTCTGCCTGCCGATGCAGGGGACATGGGTTCGTTCCCCGGTCCAGGAAGATCCCACGTGCCACGGAGCTGCTGGGCTTGTGAGCCATGGCCGCGGAGCCTACGCGTCCGGAGCCTGTGCTCCACAATGGGAGAGGCCACAACAGTGAGAGGCCCACGTGCCACAAAAAAAATAAAAAATAAAACAAATTAAATGTCTGAAAAATTCGAAGCATGGAATCACAGATAGATACAGATGTATACCTTCAGTAATAGGTAATGATTAACATCAATATCAATATGATTACTACTAATTTCTTTGGCAGTTCATAAAATTATCTGGCTGATGGAGTTATATGGATTTTTATTTATAAATAAATGACAGCAATCAGCCTTTAAATTCTATGAAACAAATTGCCAATGTATTTAAATAGTGCAATATAATACTTGTATAATTATGTTCAGCATCTCTATAGGCAGATGTAGGATCCTGGAGAGTGGCAAAGACTAAATGAAATTCAAGAGATGGGAGAGTATGGTGAGGGAAGGGGATCATAGTTGAGGAGAATGCCAGAGAGTCCTCATAACTACGTGTTTGTGAAGTGTTGTTATTCCCATTATACAGATGAGAGAAATATAATTCAGAAAGGGAACATTGTATGAGAGGAAACGTACACATATACACACATTACAAATGCACACACACACACATCCTACGTGGGGAAAGTTGGCCTTGATTCAAGTCTTTCAGATTATAAAGCCTAATTTCCATCCTCTCTACCATATTGCCTCTCACTTTCAGGAAACGGCATCATAGAGATATCTAATTTAAAATGGGAAACTCCAGGTTGTATTTATAATATTTCTTCTGTCTTTGTGTGCTCTGTTTAATGGTGCAGTAATATATGGTATAAAGTAAGGCAGATCATAGAAACAAGTGTAATACCAACTGCAGCATTATCTGTGTAACATGCTGTAATAGATTATGTAATTAACTCTTCCACTAGTAGCCACTAGCCACATGTGGCTAATGAGCATTTCAGATGTGGCTGATCTGCATCATGACATGCTGAAATGTAAAATATACATCAAATTTCAAAGACCTAGTGTCATAAAAAGAATATGAAAAATATCATCAATATATCATCAATATTTTATGTTGACTTTTTTTGCCGTTCAAAGTGTGACATTTTTAACGTTGATTATATGCTGAAATTATAATATTGAATTCAGCAGCTAATAAGAATTAATTTCACTTGTTTCTTTTTACTTTTTTAATGTAACCACTAGAAAATTTAAACTCATGTGTGTGGCTCATGGTATATTTCTACTGGACAGCACTGATGTAGAAGCATTGGAAAAAATAGATTTATTTCTCATGTTCCATACAAGAAAACTGAAGCAAGATGTGTTGTTACTTGTCCACTCTCATTTAAAGTTGGAGGGATGAAAATTAGCCATCTCATCTCGACTATTGAAATGTAATTTTTTAAGCAGGAAGTGAGCTTAGATATAGTCTACTCTGATTCCTGAATTTTAGCATTTGAGGAAATTTAGACTGGAGAGTTTACAAAATCATCTTAGAGGGAAAAATCATTGAGAATTAAAATGCTCAGTCAAATGCTCTTTCTACTCTATAAGTCTATCAGTACATGCCACAATCCCATTAACTTTCCTCTTTAACTCCAAAAAATATTAGGTTGGATTTAGCTAATCCTTACCAGGTAGAACCATTTTTTAAGTTATTGAACTCCGTGCCAACTCAATAATAACATAGGGCTGTAGTTTGGGCACTTCAGTAACTTTACCTCTAAATGGTACCATTCTCTTTTCCAGCTACACAGCAAAAGCTATCTGAAGCCTAAATAACAAACCAATAAAACACTAATAGAGAACATTTTGACTTTTTGCCATAAGATCAAGATTTCATAAGGCCAATTCACTTGGCATATTAAAAAATAAAATACACAGAACACAGTTTGAGATTTTATTTTTCTTTTTAAACTTTAGGTTATATAGCAATGAGTCTTCCCAAAGAAGAAACCTAAAAACATTTGCTTTTTTTAGCATGTGTTGGGCAGAAGATCACTATGTAGTCCATTAAACAGTGCTGAATATGACCTCAGGATAACAAAAATATGAAAATTAGCATTTTATCACTTTGGAAAACCCAGTACTGTTAAGATATACAGGGAACCAATATAGCATAGTAAAGGGAGTTCAAGTTTGGAGCCTGGTTGCTGCATTCACATCCCTGTAGTCTTTCTTGGGTAAGATGTTTAAATGTTTCTCTATCTTGGTTTCTTCTTTAGAAGAGTCAGGATTGAATATTATCTCCTTCATGTGTGTTGTGATAATAAAATGAGACAGTGAACTTATGTAGCATATCCCTGAAACAACATAGGTACTCTAAAATACTCCTTGAACGTGAATGTGTTTGCATGTATACTTACCAATTGCTTGTCCCAAGGCAAATCACTGAAATTTGGTATTTATCTTAAAGAAAGAGGATAATAATGGTACCTTCACCATAGAGTTACTGTGAGGATTAAATAATTCAGTATACATAGTATACTAACAACAACGTTTAACAACCATACGTGCTTAATTAATGTTAACATTATCATTATCCTCCTGATATAACTGTTATCGTTCGTATGTTAGTTAGGGTTTATTTAAAGAAATAATACCATATACAAATGAAAATGCATTATGAATTCTAACATATTCATATCCATAAGAATTTATATGTATGTGTCTCACAAAATGCACAAATTGACAATTTAATCGTCTTTACCTTTATTAGTGAAACAAAAGTCAGAGGAGAAAACAAATTTAAGTTTAAACTTTAAAAATGTACATTTTCCCCAAATTTAAGAAGAAAACTACTCTGCTTTCTAGAAGAGCGTGTAATGGAGTTGAAGGTGTCTTAAGTTCAGTACGAATGATTTACTAGTATATGGTTCTGGGAAACTCATTGATTTTTTTCCTCCTAATTTACCTGTTGTCGTACTTTATTATTATACTATTTGGGGCTTCTGTTGCTCTTTATTCCTAATATTTAAGGAATAAAGTAAATTATCTTCTGGGTCTTTAATTTATTCTTGTCAAAAATTGTCATCACTTTTCAATTCTCATTTTAAGAGGACATCACTGACTTCATTATGATAAGCCTTCCCAAGGCCATTTTTAATACCAAGGAAAGGACCAATTCATTATCTAATGGCATTTCTTGAAACTGAAGCTGTTAAAAGTTTCTATCATTAACTGAAGTAACATCAATTTACAAGACATTATTTATGCCAAACTAATCTATTTGGAGAAGGTGAAACCAGTGTTAACAATTTGATCAAATTAAAACAAAAATGGCTTTTAACTGAAAATGAGTAAAGTGAGAGAGTAGACATCATTTTTTGCTTAATACGTAAATGTATATCTACTAACATTGAACTTTCTTTATTAAATCTTATAAAGTTTAATATTAGATAGAAGAAAAATCTTGGATGTGTTTCCTTTAAATAAAATTGTATTGAAAATAGCTTGATTATAAATAAATTAGAGAAGTAATGAAATTGCCTAAGTATTTTAAGTAATTAAGTCACTGAGACGTATTTTTTTTTTTGCGGTACTCGGGCCTCTCACTAATGTGGCCTCTCCCGTTGCGGAGCACAGGCTCCGGACGCGCAGGCTTAGCGGCTACGGCTCACGGGCCCAGCCGCTCCGTGACACGTGGGATCTTCCCGGACCGGGGCACGAACCCGTGTCCCCTGCATCGCCAGGCAGACTCTCAACCACTGCGCCACCAGGGAAGCCCAAGACATGTATTTTCATTTTCTTAAAACTAAATAACTGTTCAACCATTGAAGTGGTATTTGTTTCTAGTTTTCCATATTCATAATACTTTTTTTTTTAATACAGGAAATTGTCTTTTTGTACTGTTTAAAGTCTATACAGAAAATTAATTAATCCAGAGCTCTTTATTATACCAGGATCTACTGATTTGTTGAAACAACAATAAAATGTCATGATAAAGAACAGTAGATTTATACCCTAATAGTTGAACTTCACAGCAGTGGAAAAGCTAGACATTTGACTGAGGTAAGAGTAGAGGGTATTTTCCAGAAAGTAGAGAGATACTGCTGGTATGTCTGATTCCTAGAAGTGAGAAAGTGATGGCTATCTTTCAAGTCAATGGAGTTTTATTTCTTCATTCTATATTTCATATGGCATGGATGTCTTCAAGATGCTTTTATTAGTACTGAGAATATATCCAGGAAGATAACATTTTTCCTGCTCTTATGTAGCTCATAGTCCAAATTGAGAAAGACACTAAACAAGTACATTACATTACATTTAACTAAAATTTTGATAATTTATCAAAGCCACAGAGTTTTCTATCAAAGGGGATAATGAGAAGACCTCATTTAGTCGGGATGGTCAGAAAAATGCTGTATGAATAGGTGAGAGTTAACAAGATTTGACAATTGCATTGACTTTAACTTGGTGAATGGGCCTGGCAAAGTGGTTTGATTTTGCTGTGTGTTAAGTGCAGTTGGTTTAAGAGAACTGTAAGCAAAAAGAAGAGTCTATGTGAAGATCTCTAGAGAGGAAAGAATGTGTTGTAATTGCTGTAATTCCAGAGGCAAATTAATGGTTCAGGTCAGCCAATATCTGTGGGCCTGTCAAGGGCTTATGTTTTTACTCAAAAGCAAAAGGAAAACCCAAACATGATATGACATAGTTTCCACTTCTGGAACATCTCTCTAGCTGCAATATGGAGGATGAACTTTACAGAGACATTGTGTCTGAAAAAAATCAAATTAGGAGGCTATTGCAATATTCCAGGTGAAAGATTATGCAGATTTAAACTAGGACTTTGATAGTATATATGTATAAAGAGTCTGGAGTTATTCCAGAGTTAGAATCAAGAGGACTTTGTTATATATTGGATAGGCAAAGTATGGCCACTACCACATTGAATATAATAAACTGAATAGATGATGAAAGCTTTAATGACTAACATAGAGAAAAATGTGGTTTAGAGAGGACTTTAGTTTTACTTATGTAGCAATTGAGATAACTGGTCTCATAAAACTAGGGACATCAATAGAGAGTAGATACGGGATTCTCAAGTTAGGAAGAGATGAATGGACTTAAAACACAATTTTGAGTTACAAGCATGGCCAAAATAACTGCCAACTTTGGGATTAATGCAATGACCTAGGGAAAATATGTAAATTAGAAGAGAAGAAGACCTAAGACAAAGCAATGATGAACTGTATTATTTAAGGACTAGATAGAGGATATTAAAAAAATAACTTAGAAAAAGGAACAATGGTTTAAATTGTTGCTGTTGAATTTAAAACATTGAGGTTGCTGGTGACACTGAAAATGTCAGTTTCAAATCAATCAGTGAAGGCAGAAGCCAGATTACTGTTGCTTAATGATGAGCAGAAAATTGTAAAACATATGCAATGCATGCAGAAATTTCTTTCAAGAAATTAGACTTTAAAAGAAGTAGATAAGATTGTAACTAGAAGAGGATGTCAGGGTTGAATGATAATGTTAAGGAAAGAATGTGATTGATGTAATGAATGCTTCTGTTTTATTTTAAAGGTGGAAATCAATAGAACATGCTTCAAGGATAATGCAAAAGATTTTGGAGAAAGAGAATGTGGTTTACTATATAGGTAAGAGCAAGGACGCATAAGCGTAATACTTGAGATGATAGGGAGGTACAATAGTGAGAGAATGGAGAGCTCCTTAGAAGGCTCATCACCCTCATTGCAATAGAAATGTGAGTAGTTTTGTTTCCCAATGGAAAGAAGAGATAGTCCACATCTCATGGCTTCTGTATGACAGCTAGAGTGAGAGAGTAAAAAAAAATTTTTTTTAAACACTTTATTTTGTATAAAATTTTATATAAAGTGTACATGATATTTTATATACATATACAAAGTGAAATGATTACTATAGTCAAGCTAATTAATATATCCATCTCCTCACATATTTACATTCTGTATGTGTGTGTTAAGAGCACCTGAAATCGACTCTCAATAAATTTCTAGTATACAATATAGTATTATTAACATAGACATCATTCTATACATTAGATCTCTATAACTTACTCATTCTACATAACTGCAACTTTGTACCCTTTGACCAACATTTTCTCCACCTCCCCACACTTAGTAACCACTATTTTACTCTCTGTTTTTCTGATTCAACTTCTTTAGATTCCACATGTACGATCACACAGTATTTTCCTTTGTGTCTGGCTTATTTCATTCACATAGCATGATATCTTGCAAGTTTATCCACGTGTCCCAACATTCAGTGGGTTCTCAAAGCTAAAATGCTTTGAGGTGTTTATCTTTAACTCTACTTAATACTTAGGATATTAAGGAAAAAATATTTGTACACATCTTATGAAAGCAGTTATTTAGCCATATTTTAATGAGGAAATGGAATTTCGGAAATGGATTTAAGAATCAGGTTTTCCAACTCTTGAATACAAAACTAGTTTTTCTTCAATATAAAATGTAGAAGTTGACTTATAGTTTAAATGTTTTGTGTTATCTGGTAAATAAAAACTATATTTAAGGGGAGAAAACCTGTATTCCTCTTTACTTTGGGAATGCTGATAATTGCACAGGGTCACTTGGAGAGATAGGGGTATGAGACATTGATTTGCAGAATATGTGAACAGATAACCAACCTCTTCACATCTATGACTTACAGCTGGGTTACAGGTAAAATTTTAGTTTAAGGAGTAAAAAAAGAAACCTTTATGAAGAATCTAAAACAGATCTACCTCATGCTGTTTTCTGTCTTATAATAAAATTGTTCTGCTTCCAGCATGAAGAATTCTTGTTAGATAGCAGAATGAGAATCTCTTCCTGTAGGAAAAAAAAATCTTTTCCTTCCTTCACTGAGCAAGACACTTCCCAGCAGCATTTAAAATCTGCTAATGTTATAGTGGTCAATTCTTAGGTACATTTTGAAGTTGATTAACTTTATTTGGGGAAATAATCACTCCCTTTGTTCATTCTCCTTATTCTTATCTCCCCAAACCCCTGAACATTTCACCCCTTCCTCATTTTTCTCAAGTTGGTACTTCCAAACTACATTTATGAAAATTATGGACTTTCCAGGACTACATGAATTTTATGAAGAATTAAGATGTTAGTAATATGCAAAAATGAAATTTTAAGGGAAGAATTGGAGGAGGGTTAGGAAAGTTCTGTTTTACTAGACAACTTTGCATGGACAATGAATACCACAATGAGAACTTGTGATCAAACTTCAAGAAGCTTCCAGCACTTTCATTTACTCCTGGCCCTAAAAGGTCGGTGTAGAACTCTTTTTAGAGTATACGTCATAGATGTTTTCAAACATTTGTGAAGATATCAATCCCTTTGGGGATGAACTGTGGGAACTACATATTTTTGATCATATAATTTTCCATATTGGATCATTTCTTTACTTTGTCCTGGTCTCAGTTCAAATATTATCTCGTCTGAAAGCCCTTTCTTGACCAACTTATCCAAAGAGACTTTTTTGGCCACCATAGCTGGTTCAATGTTGTCTCTCCTGCCAAAAAAAGATATGTCAATGGCTTAATCAACAGAAACTGTAAATGTGACCTTATTTGGGGAAAAAAAGCCTTTGAAAATGTAATTAGGTTAAGAATATTGAGTTTATATCATCCTGGATGACCCAGGTAAGCCCAATGACAGGGTACTTATAAGAGACAGAAGAAAATGGAAGTAGAGACTGGGATTATACAATGACAAGCATGGGATATATGGAACCACCAGAAATGGGAAGAGGCAAGGAAAGATCCTCCCCTAGAGCTCTTTGAGGGAGCACAGACTTGCCCACACCCTGATTTAGGATTCCTGGCCTCCAGAACTATTATAGCATAAGTTTATGTTGTTGTAAGCCACCAAGTTTGTGATAATTTGTTACAGCAATCTTAAGAAACCAATACAACCACACTACCTAAAATAATGCTTTCTATTTTCTTATCTCTTTTATTTTTCTCCTTAGTGAAAATATTATTTTATATTTTATACCTTGTTTACCTATTTGTTTTGTGCTTTATTTCCCCTTATTAGCTCCAGGTTGGCAGGCACTTTGTTTATTTTTATTCGCTGCTGTATCCCTGGTGCTTCAACATTGTCTAATACATAACAGTGATTAATAATTTGAATGTAGAAAGATTAAAAGAAGGAAGAAAAAAGAGAAGAAGGAAGGAAGAAAAGAAGGAATGAGAGAAAGGAGAAAGGAAGGTCAGAGGGAAGAAAGTAAGCAAGGTAAGGAGAGAGAAGAAGGAAGAAGGAGACATATGATTAAAACTTCTTACACAATCTTGACAAATCTACATTTGTAGTTCTGTAAGAAACAGGAAACAGAACTTCAAGTGGCTGCCCACTGAACCCCTTAAAGCAGAACTAACTGAGAAGTGAGCAGTTTGGTTCTGTTCTGCCACAATTATTACAGCAAAGAGAGACTCAGCCAATGATTCTTGGGCACAATCAACAAGATCAACCCCAGATGTTCAGTGGACACTGTTATTCAGTTGTTTTCCTCCCTGCTTCCAAGTCACACAGCAAGGATATTGTAGCAACATCTGCCTTCTCAGTGTCTCTCTGTTATGCTTGTCATTCATACAGCCATGGTGACAGAGCGACTGCTCAGGAGCAGATCTCAGAGCTCCTGTTTAACAGGGCTGGTGAAAACATCCACACCAACTTTCAAACCAAGTCCTCTACCCTACAGTGTGAAGAGGAAAAAAGAGCATGGTAGTTCTCACAGCACTGTGGAGCAGCCATATTTAGCAAACACTCCCAATTCTCAACATTCCTGACCCTAAATACTCTATTGCAGAATGTGTCATAGCTCAGTTACAGACTGCAGGCTTTTAATTGACTTAATAAGCCAAAATAATTTCTTTCCTTCTGAATCTAAGAGGTATATTTAAAATTGAAGGGGCACTGACTGAAAAATTGGTAATTATCTAAAGCCTAAAGGTGATAAAACCAAGGATGCATCCTTGGTATCCCTGGTGACTTCTTTCAATTGCTGAGCTCTAAAATTTAATCACTATAGGTTAAGAGATATTATGGCCACCATATACTATGTAAGTTTGGAGATTTTCTTTTTATTGGCTTATCTTTCATTAGCACTCACTTAAAAATACTTTAAAACATGTATCATACTTGAAATTAAGAAAATTCATTTTCTTTTTTAAGGCTGAGAAATATTCCACTGTATATATCCACCATTTGCAACAACATAGATGAAACTGGAAGACAATATGCTAAGTGAAATAAGCCAGATAGAAAGGACAAAATTGCATGAAGTTACATACATAGAATCTAAAAAAGTTGAATATATAGTGACAGAGAGTAGAATGGTGGTTACCAAGGTGGAGAAGTGGGAAAAATCGGCAACTATTGGTCAAAGGGCAGAAAGTTGCAGTTCTATAGGATGAATAGGTCTATAAAGTACAACATGAGTACTATAGTTAATGATACTATAGTGATGTGGAAATTTGCTAGCAAAGTAGATTTCAGGTGATCTCATTGAAAAATAGGTAACTACCTGAGATGGACATGTTAGCTCGACAGTAGGAATCATTTCACTATGTGCATATATATATAATGTTAAACAATTTTTATTAAAAATAAAAATTTGAAAATTCATTTTCAAAATACTTAATAATTTGCTATATTTTCTAATAGAGGTTTATACAGGTCTAGTGGTTAAGATTTCCTCTATAATCCATTTTACTTTGATGTGAAGAATCATACTGGAAAATTACTTTTTATTGCATATAGCCTAGTGCATAACATGCCTACCAAGTGCTTACTGTCTGATTGATATCTTAGATACCAAAAGAAATATCAATGTTTTTTCCTTCTTGTTAGTATGTGAAAAAGAATAAGATCTACAGAAGTTCTTCAAAAGTTTTCAGTTGGTAAAAATGCCCATGTGCACATGATTTATAGGTAAAATCAATGCTAATGGAACATATATTGGGATATATAATCTGTATATGACTAAGTATACCTCCTCTGGGTTCATATTACATATTTGTCAAAATAATGTTCCAGTCATAATTTTATACAAATATGTACCCACAAAATACAACTGCATTATGTTGGCTTGAAAATGTTCAAAGGTTTTGTTGTTTTTCTTAAAAACTTTATCAATTAACTATAATACAGTTTTATTTTCCCCATCTTATGTAATATATGCAAGAGAAGTGCCAAACGATGGCACCTGGAATTTTATTGATTGCTTGTATTCACAATTGGCTCAATAAAGGGGATGTAGAGAGTGAAAAATGACAAAAAGAGAGATAAACAATCAAACAGCCAGAAACCATCATCAGTCCAATCTTTTCCTTTTGACTAAAGACCTTACTTATGTTAATGAGGATACAGATTAATGATACACAAACAGCTCATCCTTTGTCATTTTTCCAACTAAGCTTTGAGGGAAAAAAAAGCCAACCTAATTATGAAAACCAATGGGAATACATATGTACTTGCCCAATTAGTCCAACAATCTTTAAGAAAAGCCTCAGCTGTCTGGAGCCCAGATGAAATGGGAGTGGGAGCAAACTAACATATCTCAAAGTGCCCTAAGCCACCTCTGTTTTAATAATGACTTGAAAAGCCTGGGTATCTCTGATCAACGTGACACGTGATATGAGGAACTAAAAACTAGAATCTGAATTGATATTAGGCTTGCTAACCTCTTACGAGTTTTCTAGGTACCTCAAGATCAATAAAGCTGCAATACTTTGCATTTTTG
The DNA here is from genome assembly GCA_004363435.1 of Platanista minor. Lineage (NCBI taxonomy): Eukaryota > Metazoa > Chordata > Mammalia > Artiodactyla > Platanistidae > Platanista > Platanista minor. The sequence goes on along the minus strand of RJWK010010555.1, from coordinate 16,351 downwards.
TATGACTATGAAGTTGCTTATCCTGGTTAGCTATATTTTTTTCCTATTAAAAATAGGTAGTTACAGTAGTTGCTTCTAATAAGAAATATTAAAAGTCTTCTTAAAAAATACTTTTCTAAGATCACCTTAACCTCTGAAAAATCTTGCTTTATGCAAATCAGAAAGCAAAATGCACACACACACATACATACAGATGCATACACACACACATATACAGTCTTTCACTGAAATTTCTTATGTAAGGGGAAACATTAAAGGAAGAAACCAAATTTTCTTCACTCTGCCAGTGTCTTATCTCTACTAAATGAAGTGAGATGAGAGTCCAAAGTCCTTCTCGATCTGGCTTCAGCTGCCTGTGCCCAACCAGCAGAACCCTCTCCATGCATCTCACCCTGATGGTATGCAATGGATGTACCATTCTTTCCCTTTATTTCCTTTCCTGTTTGCCAAGAGGCTGATTTCTATAGAACACATCACCATACCCTGTTTTGTGGTTGGAAATAGCCAATGAGAGGTAGCAACACAAAACCAAATGTAGGAAGTGGGGAAGGTCAGGTTATTTATTCTGCACACTGCTCATTGCCCCTTCTAGGACCACAGTTTGGACAGTGTTACATTCCTTTTGTTCTTCTACCCAAGGCCTCAGATGCTGTGGGAAGCCCTTTTGTACGTCAGCAATGTTTGCAAGTTCTAGTAACATTCTCCTCCTGCCTCTTCAAGCCCCATGGCTTCCATTGTTGCTAGTCCCTGGATGCCCCATCATTCTATTCTGTTTCTCCAAATGCAGCCAACATCTCTGTAAAGAGTCACTTCACTAAGTTCTTTTCAGCTAGTTCTTTGAATGTGCCTTGTTTCCTGCTGAGAATTTCACTCAGATTATGTTTAGAAGTTTACTGCATCTGTCCAACATTTTGTTCATTCTTTTAATGACACTTTTTTTTTTTTTTTTGCGGTACGCAGGCCTCTCACTGTTGTGGCCTCTCCCGTTGCGTAGCACAGGCTCCAGATGCGCAGGCTTAGCAGCCATGGCTCACGGGCCCAGCCGCTCTGCGGCATGTGGGATCTTCCCGGAGCGGGGCACAAACCCGTGTCCCCTGCATCGGCAGGACAACTCTCAACCACTGCGCCACCAGGGGAGCCCTAATGACACTTTTTAGAACCCCCCTTTAATCATCTGTTTACACATTTTTCTTCCCCATTAGACCCTGAGTTCCTTGATGGCAGAGATCAAGGAGCTTTAATTATCAACATACCTTTAGGAATTTACACAACGCCTACTAAACAAATCTGTGGTGAATGAATAAGTGGATTCACAAATTTGTAATTCCATTCTGTGGTGGCCCATTTAGCTAAAAATTTAAGCCATGTCAAAAGCCTGTTTTGCTTGGTTTAAAATACAATATAATTCATACAAGTGACAATAAGTCCAGAGGAAAGAAGCTTGATACCTGCATCTGCTAACATTTAAATGGAAATCTGTTCCCCAGGCCTCCAGGCCAGTACCTGGGAAAGACTTATAAAAGAAAGAGATTAATGCCAGCATGTAACAATACTCCACAGGCTATGTGTTGGGTTTATCCTGAGCTATGTTCCAGGAAACACCAAAATAATTAACATGTATCTTCTACTTGTCATCTTCATGGTAAAGTAACTCAGAAGACATCTTCTGTATTATTTATGGGCTCCTGAGAAGAAGGGCACCCCCTCACACCTAAATGAAGGGAACAAGAAAAGATTGGGAATGACTGCAAGATAGACCCTGCTACTGGGTATTACATCACATAGATGAACAAAAAGACAGGTTAGTTCAAGGGCCACCAAGTGATTCAATTTGTTCAAAAGGTATAATGTCAATCCCAATGGTCCACAATTCACCCCCAAATTTTCTTAAAATCCTGCAAGTGCTGACAAATCTCAGATGCTAACAGTGGCATATAATGTAGATAACTGAGAACAGCTTCATTTGTCCAGTTAGTAGGAATTGTAGGCTGTAGTCCCACTGAGCAGTCATGGCCAGTGCCAGAAATGAGATCTTTCATAAGGAGAAAGGCTTCCTTCTCTATCAAGCCTTCCTTCTTTCTATCCAGATCTTGTTCATTATAGACATAGCCCTTCCACAGTCAGTAAGACAATGAGTAGCAACCTAATTGGGCAGTGTCAAGCATATCCTGGATTGATTATCAGCAATATTAACATGGAACTTGACTTAAACATGAAGTTTTCATTGTGGATTACCCACATGTCACCATTCTATTTCATTCTTAAAAGAATATTGCTTTGGATAGAGTAGCTACCTCTCTCTTACATAACTCAGTGCCACAATGAAGTTCAGCTCACATTTAGCTCTGGAGTAAGCTTTATTAGTCTAAATCTATAGTTCTCAACAAGGGACAATTTTGTCCTTAAGGATATTTGGAAATGTCTAGAAATATTTTGGGTTGTCACATTGGGTAGGGGGTATGATATTTACTGAGTAGCATCCAGGGATGCTGCTAAACCTTCTAGCATATGTAAGTAACACTTCATAAAAAATTATTATTTGGCCCCAAGTGTCAACAGTGTCAGGGTTGAGAAATCCTGGTTTAAAGATAGTCCTATCTTTCTTGCCAGGTGTCTGTTTAAGAAAGAGCATATGACCAAAGTCTGGCCAATGACCTAAGAGGAGAAGTTGAGGGTAATTTTCAGGGACAGTTCTTCCGCACTCAGAAGCAAGAACCACAAGAAGCAGAAGAGCAGAGTGGAGAGAGACACCAAAGACCTGAATCCTTACACATGTGCTTCAGTCCATGGAAGCATGGACTTAACCCAGTTCTAAAATCTGCCTCATGTCTCATCATATATTTATGTGAGCTTAGGACACTCTGTTTTGTGTTTAGGTTTCTGTTACCTTCATCCACAAACATTCTAACTGGAGCACATCTGCTTTGTGTGATGGTTCAGTAAGCTTTATGTTGGTTCTTGGGATCTAAGTGTTAATGTTGAGAAGGCAAGAGATGGGCATTAAGTCCAAAAGCAAGTAAAATATGAAGTTCAAATGTTCCTTTGAATAAAGGTAGGTGGTAAGAGAGGTGAGAAGATAGAGAGGAATGAATAAGAATAAGCCCCGGTTAGTGATTCTGTCAATGGGGATCTTTAGACAAACCCCATTTTATTGGAGGTGCAGTAGAAAAAAGGCAAGAAGTGGCACCACTACAAGCTCAGGATGGAGTATAGTTAATGATTCCTTTAAAAGAGAGGCTACCTATTTCTCGGTTTTCACTGCGGTTATATTTCTATTGTAAATTCCCAAGGAATCTTTGGAACTAGCAGCATGAACATTACGGCAGCCCTGAATTGAGACAAGGCTCAGGCCTCTTATCATGGGGTCCTGTCTTATTTCTGTCTTTGGAAGCTAGGGCCTGCTTCTCACTGGCCTATTCTTTCCCAGCTTATTTACAAAGCAAGGAATTATTTCTGGTTGTCTCAATGATTTCTAAGATTGCTGTATTGGAACTGTGAGCTTATATATCATTGTCCCAACTGCTTCAGCCAATCTTGTTCAGCAAATTGTAGTAATATTAGACACCATCATTATTTCAATGCCAGATGTTTCTTAAAAATTTGCGGATAATTTAGTCAAAATGCTTTGGTAGTAAACAGGCATATCTAATAGTTTATTTTCTTACCTCCTATGGTTAGGCAATATTAAGCAAAACTATGATAAAAACCCATTTACACTTAGGTTTTACAGTCCTGGAAAATAGCACTAACCTTCATCTTATACACACTAGAACTTTTTTACAGGACAATGAAAAACAGAGTACAAATGAATATATGGCCATCTTGATTATGTTGGAACAATAATTCACATTTTTGTTTTAAAGATAATGCCATTAGTTATTAATAGTTATTATAAGAAGCACCATATTCTGTAGTGAGGAGAGCGCTACCCTAGGAATGATCATCATAGGTCCTGGTCTGAGTTTTGCACTAACCAGCAAATCAATTTGGGGGTTAAGGGGACTCAGGTAAGTCCTTGGGTCTTGATTTATGTAAGCGTCAGGGTTTGGAGTGGATAACCTCAAACTGATATTGTGATGTCTTCATTAACTTAGCAGCCAGACAAATTGTGTGTGTGTGTGTGTGTGTGTGTGTGTGTGTAATATGTTTATAACATTCCTTATGTATGAAATAGCAACTCCAAGGAAATATACCATTAATAAGAAGGAGCCTGGTTTCTGAAAAAACAAAATAAATTTTATGTATAAAATTTTGGAGGGAAAGTCTTTTCACCACACTCTAATACTCCCCTTTTGAGTAGCCAAACACAGTTTGTGTACCTCCTGGCCTTATTCTGTCCAATAAAACTTTCTACTCCAGGGGGATGATATGGCCTCTCTGATTGAGATATTTGATACCAATACATGGAGATAGATACTTGGGTCAGATTTTTTCTCCTTCTTGGGAGCAAACTGCCTATAGAAGATGACCATATTTATAATCTATCTTTCCACTCTGGTCCAACATTGCCTTCTCTGTATTAAGGGTCCTGCCCTTGTCCAACATTGCCTACAGCTGGTTCAGTAATTTTGCTTATGTGTGGAATTCAATTAGAAGACACAACTGAATTTCAGGCTAAGCCATTTCTTCAAAATTAAACTTTATCAGTAAAATGAAGAATTCTCAGAAAGAAGTTTTAAAAGGGAGCATGCTGTGCTTCTGTGTCCTCTCTACTTTTCTGAATGGAATTTGTTGCACCTCCCAAATGCAAAGGTTTATAGTCTAAGTATATATTTCTAATGTCAATATAAAATACTTAGAATGTAAACTGATATTTGATTCTAAAGGCTTGATTATGTAAACCTTGTGGCTATGGTACTGTAAAAAACCTTATCATTTTAATCCTCTGTAGCAATGGAAGAGTAGGCACATAAAAATCTAAGATTAAAGTAATCATAATTTGGATGTCCCAAGGAAATTAGTATAAAAAGAAGACATTTCACAGTGAAGCTGCGAAAATTGGACCTATCTTAAATCCCCTAAGCGAGATGTTTTGAGGATCAGCTAGGAGAAATGGAATAGGGACAGTTTCATAAGACAGTTTCTCATTCTATTGTATAGAGTGGTCATTAAAAATATACAGATTTATTCCAGCTCAGAGACACTAGCAGCTACAATGATTATTTATGCAACATCAATTGCTCCTTATTGTCCCTTGTTAATAGAACTCTTATTGTTCCCAGACCCAGCATTGATCTAAGCCAATCAGGGTGCTTACAGTCCTTTTCCAGGAATGTTTTTTCCCAATTTCTCTTGCAGTTAGTTGAATGTACCGTGTGACCCAGTCTTGATCAATGAGAAAAAATGAAAGACTTTTCTCCAAATACTCCCTTTCTTCCTGCTTGGGATATTGATGTGAAAACATATTGTCTAGAACTGCAACATCCATCTTGAGCCATAAGGTAGCATGCATAAGTACAAGGAACCTGAAAAGAGTGTACAGAAGATGTAAATTAAGAGTCTGGTATTTTGATGATATGATGGAACCACATATTTTGAGACTTCCTGTAAAGTAAACAAGAAAGGTTATTTTCATAGTTCCATTCCTGGACCTGATTGTATCCTACTTAATATAGAAGGGTACAGAGTGGATCAGAGACATTCACTAAAACTCATCACATTAGTCTAAGGAGAATAAGCAGGAGCAGTAGCAGTGATTAAAGAAGGCTCTCGGTGGATATAGAGTGAAGTTAGCTCTTCCCAAACTATAGAGAGAGAGATGAAGGGCATTCCTCCATAAAATTTTAAAGTGAGGAAGACTAGACTCCAGCAGAAAAAAAAAGGAGACTCAAAATATATGTATGAAGAAGAGCCATTTAAAGATTTTAATCCTCCCCAAATGAATCTTTAGGGAAAAATTAATTTCTTTTTTAAAATTTTAATTTAATTAAAAAAATTTTATTTTGTATTGGAGTATAGTTGGTTAACAATGTTGACTAAATTTCAATATTACATTTTCTTAAATCTCGCTCCATGATTTTGTAGTTCATTTGGAAAAATAAATATGTCATCCAGAACAACTAAGCAAAATCTATTAATAATAATAATTTGTCATCCAGAACAACTAAGCAATATCTATTAATAATAATAATTTGGCTTTGCTCCAGAAGACACTGAAATTATTTATAAATTAACAATAATTAAAGCATCAATGTTGACATAGGAGTAGACAGACATATAAAAGAGAGTAAAAAGTATAAATATGAATCCAAAGAAATTCCAGCAGTCTGTAATTTAGTTAATAATATTGTGCCAATATTAACATTTAAATTTTGTCAAGTGTACTCATCGTTATTCAAGATGTTAACACTAAAGGAAACTCGATAAAGGATAGAATGAGAAATCTCTGTACTACTTTACATTTTTTTCTATAAATTTAAAATTATTCCAAAATAAAAATTTCTTTAAGACCTTATTATATGCTAAAATTATACTTTGGGTCAATTAAATTCCTAACTAATAACTTAGGCAGATTAGATATGTATTAATAAAAAATGAAGCCCAGAAGTTCCATTAGCATGAACTAATGTCATAAAGAAAAACATAAATATCTTCATGTGAGCCTTAAAATATATACAAATTTTTAGAAAACACTACAAAAAAGGTAAAATATAAACTGAGAAACATGTTTTCAACATACATATGAGAATAATTAGGGATAATCTTATGATACAAATAATTCTTTCAAATTAATAGGAAAAGAAAAGCTCCTTTCTTTCTGGAGAAAGAAGACTAAAAATATAAACAGTAAATGTCATAGGGGAAAGATATAAATAGCTAATTTTACACTCAAAAGTTAATAATTCCTAATATATCAGGGAAATGCAAACACAGTGGCTAAGAATAATTTTTAACTATAGTAATAGCAAAATTAAAAAGTATGATACTACTCAGCATTTGGAAAAGTATGAGAGAAAGACACTCTCCTATACTGCTAGAAAGAGTATAAATTAGAAGATAATCTGGTAATTTGCATAAAATGTATTTACTAGTTCATCAAACTCATTTCCATTCAGCAATTCCAGTTATGGAAACATTTTCATCCAAAGTGAATGATTGAGAAAGTAACTGAATATATATATACATTTATAGTATATTTATAATTAGTTATGGAATATTATGTCTATGATATTTGTAAGACATTTAGTAACTTCGTTAAAGACATTAAGTAAGTCATCCTGTGACCCACAGCTTGTACATGACAGAGCTAGATTTGAATTTAGATAATCATTTATTATATAAAAGAACCATGTAGTTTAAAAGTGACAAGATTTAAAATAAGACATCAGGAACTTATATTTTCTTTCATTTCTTTCAGTTTTTTAAAGAGTTCCATGTAACAGGAAAGCAAAGATGAATGTAAGTATATTCGATGGATGTAATTTTAATCAGACTCCATAGGGCCATGAGCCCAAAATGTTAAGAGCACTGGTCTAAACTGATCAACTCTTCATCATTTCTTTAGCTGATGGTAGTGGACTGTCAGCTGACACTCTTGCCTCTGGCCCCTCTCCCATTCTTTCCCTATCATTGCCATTTAACTGTCCACCCTCAAACAGTTCCAAACTCTTCTCTTGGTCTGTCTAAGACCAGATCAAAGTAGTTATTCCTCTGAGTCCAGGTCAACAAATTAATTGTTGCCACCCAAAATATGAGGCCAGTGAAAGAATATCTCTTCATCCCTTAGGTCAGGGAAAGCACTGAGTTGCAGTTTTCTCCTATTTACCAGCAGTCAAGAGTTCTATTCAGATATTTTGTTTCATACTGAAACAGATTTCAAATGGATTCAGAGAGCTTGAAATTTTTAAAAAATCCTACTTTAACATATAAAGTCCATTCTCTTATAACCCACACTATAATCTAATGCCTTTTTTTGGGGGTGTTATAATCATTGAGAGTGAACTAAATTGGACGTTCACACGTTCACAAAGGTAAATATCCTGCTGAAATAATGAAGTAAATATGGCAAACAGGACCCAGTACAGATAATTGATTCAAACATTCTAATTTTTTTTAAAGCAGAGTTTTTGCCTACTTTACTTAGGTTAAAATTACTATTTCCTTTTAGCTGGCACTCAACTTAAAATGAACTATAAAATAAGCTATGTTTCTCTCTATTGATCAAGGGAGAAATTAAATATGTAAGGAGGTGTAAGGGAAGAGTTGGGAAGAGAGGGAGATGTCATTGCAACAATTATGCAAATGTATGTCTGTAAAATAATACTGTTAAGGTCATTTTTTTAAGACCCCAATACTGTTAATTCTAAATGCATATTACATTTTAATCAAACTACCTACTTCCCACTCTTTGCTGAGAAATTTACATTCTGACTACATTTTGAGGGCAGTTAGGATCCAGCTAAGCTCTCAAATATGATAAGTATGAGGAAATTGTCCTGAATTATTCATGTTAATTATGCTGAACTAAACATTGTAGATAGGAAAATGTATTTCCCACTGAAATATGTTTGCCTTACAGAGATTTCTAAATTGATCATAGCCTCCTTTTCTTATGAAAAGACCTAACTAAAGCCCCTAGGATGGACAGAAGAACTGAATTCCAAATACCATCATGCTTTTTCAGCACGATTAGTATCATCTAAATCATTTCTGCATTTTGTCCTCAGTTTCATAAATAATCATAGCGAAGCACCAGTCCAAGCCAATTATCAATCATTGTAGCACACATCTCTTTGGATTACATAGGGAAAAATGTTTTTTTGGTTGCACTCTATTTTTGTACATACTTTCTATTCAATATACTAAACTTCGTAGTGTATAAAACATATAATTCATTCATTTTTTATTTGTTCACTCATAAATTAATTCAGTTGTTTGAAGAACAATTATTGAACAATAACTATGCATCAGATACTGTGTTGGGCAATTTTCCTTGCTTCAATTACCTTTTGTGGTTTGCTTTTTATTATAGTTTGCTTAAAGGATTCCAGGGACTGCGAACTGTGCTAATTCTCATCTTTATTTAATTACACATTATTATGATTTTATCAATCATTCATCCTGCAGCTGTAATCCCATTTCTAATCTCACCAATTTCCTTACACAGACCTACTCTCTTTGTTTATACACATGTATTGTTAATCCACAAAAATGCTGTGCTTAGTATTATTTTGGGTACAATATGCTTTAAGGTAGTAATTGGTGTTGTGCTATATGTCTCATTGTATATCCTACTTTTTCACTCTACATAATGTTTAATGTGGATTTACTTAGTTCCTTCCGACTGCTGTATGGTATTCAAGGACAGGCACATTCCACTTAGTTTTTATTGATGTATGATTGACTGAATGTATAATGAATATATGGTATATACATACTATGAAATATTATTCAGACTTAGAAAAGAAGGAATATTGTCCTTTGCTACAACATGTATGAACTTGGAAGACATTATGCTGAATGGAATGAGCCAGACACAGAATAACAAGTAATACATGATCCCACTTATATCTGAATCTAAAACTGGTCAAAATTCATATTCCATATTTTATGTGATTGACTAAAGACTAAAGACTGCAACTTTGCTTAGAGCAGACAAGTCAGAAACAAATACCCCGTGAACGCTTCTGTGTGTCAATGTTACAGTTTCTTTGGCTTATGCAGATACAACAGAATTGCAAATGTTGTATTTCACTGTCTAGGAAAGGCCAGATTCCTTTACAAATTGACCACACTCATTAACAATCCCACCAGCATTACAAGAGAATTTCTATTTCTCTACTACTACCCTAGAAGTTGTCCACCCATTTTCTCCCCAGTATGAAATTGCAATGTTCTTTCAGTGTTAATTTAATTTGTATTTCTCTGATAATCAAGTAGAATGTCTCTTTGACTGATATCCCTACTGATATTTCCTTTATGGAGAATAATTCACTTATGTTGTTTGCAACTTCAATTCTACCAGATCTTTTGTAATTTTTTTGTTGGGTTTCCAAGTTTCTTGGTTATTTGTAGGCAATGCAAATATCTATCCCTATCTGTCACCTGGCTTGTTTTACACTTTTCAGAGAATTAGGAACTGGGAGGAGGTGCCCTGGCAGTGTGGAGTTCAGGAGGGCACAGAGTATTTGTTTTGTAAACAGACTTTGAACCAGTCCTTCTGTTTGTAACCCCATTTTTGTCACCACTTCCAAAGGTAACCGGTTTTTCCATATACTTTGGAGGGTAAAGCCCTGTATAAATATTATAATGCTTACTAGATTTTCCTACTTCAAACTTTGGATTCTGCCTTCTCAGTTCTATTGAGTCACTGACACGAGGCAAATGTTTCCTAGCTTCTGAAATTTTGTTGGTAGATTGTCTTTGCTAGTCTTTTTCGGTCCTTGAAAATATATGTCTTATCTTTTTTTTTTTTTAACTTCTCTATTGGACTATAATTGCTTTACAATGTTGTGTTGGTTTCTGCTGTATAACAAAGTGAATCAGCTATATGTATACATTTATCCCCATATCCCCTCCTACTTCTGCCTGCCTCCCTCCCTCCCTATCCCACCCCTCTAGGTGGACACAAAGCACAGAGCTGATGTCCCTGTGCCACACAACTGCTTCCCACTAGCTATTTATTTTACATTTGGCAGTGTATATATGTCAATGTTACTCTCTCACTTTCTCCCAGCTTCCTCTCCCCACACGGTGTCCTCAAATCTTTTCTCTAGCTCTGCGTCTTTATTCCTGTGCTGCCACTAGGTCCACCAGAACCATTTTTTTTTCTTTTTTTAGAGTCCATATATATGTGTTAGCATACAGTATTTGTTTTTTCTCTTTCTGACTTACTTCACTCTGTATGACAGACTCTAGGTCCATCCACCTCATTCCAGATGACTTAATTTTGTTTCTTTTTATGGCTGAGTAATATTCCATTGTATATATGTGTCACATCTTCTTCATCCATTCATCTGTCGATGGACACTTAGGTTGCTTCCATGTCCTGGCTATTGTAAATAGTGCTGTAATGAACATTGTGGTATGTCTCTTTAATCTTTTTTAAATTTTTATTGGGGTATGATTGCTTTACAATGGTGTGTTAGTTTCTGCTGTACAACAAAGTGAATCAGCTATACGTATACATATATCCCCATATCTCCTCCCTCTTGCGTCTCCCTCCCATCATCCCTATCCCACCCCTCTAGGTGGTCACAAAGCACCAAGCTGTTCTCCCTGTACTAGGCAGCTGCTTCCTACTAGCTATCTACTTTACATTTGGTAGTGTATGTATGTCCATGTCACTCTCTCACTTTGTCCCAGCTTACCCTTACCCTTCCTTGTGTCCTCAAGTCCATTCTCTAGATGTATATCTTTATTCCTGTCCTGTCCTTAGGTTCTTCAAAACCATTTTTTGTTTTTGTTTTTTTTGTAGATTCCATGTATATGTGTTAGCATACGGTATTTGTTTTCCCCTTTCTGACTTACTTCACTCTGTATGACAGACTCTAGGTCCATCCACCTCACTACAAATAACTCAATTTTGTTTCTTTTTATGGCTGAGAAATATTCCGTTGTATATGTGTGCCACTTCTTCTTTATCCATTCATCTGTCGATGGACACTTAGGTTGCTTCCATGTCCTGGCTATTGTAAATAGAGCTGTAATGAACATTGTGTTACATGACACTTTTTGAATTATGGTTTTCTCAGGGTATATGCCCAGTAATGGGATTTCTGGGTCATATGGTAGTTCTATTTTTAGTTTTTTAAGGCACCTCCATACTGTTCTCCATAGTGGCTCTATCAATTTACATTCCCACCAAGAGTGCAAGAGAGTTCCCTTTTCTGCACACCCTCTCCAACATTTATTATTTGTAGATTTTTTGATGATGGCCATTCTGAATGGTGTGATGTGATACCTCATTGTAATTTTGATTTGCATTTCTCTAATGATTAGTGATGTTGAGTGTTCTTTCATGTGTTTGTTGGCAATCTGTATAACTTCTTTGGAGAAATGTCTATTTAGGTCTTTGGCCCATTTGTGGATTTGATTGTTTGTTCTTTTGGTATTGAGCTGCATGAGCTGCTTGTATATTTAAGAGATTAATCCTTTGTCAGTTGCTTTGTTTGTAAATTTTTTCTCCCATTCTGAGTTTAGCCTTTTTATCTTGTTTATGGTTTCCTTTGCTGTACAAAAGCTTTTTAGTTTCATTAGGTCCCATTTGTTTATTTTTGTTTTTATTTCCATTACTCTAGGAGGTTGTTCAAAAAGGATCTTACTCTGATTTATGTCAAAGAGTGTTCTACCTATATTGTCCTCTAAGAGTTTTACAGTGTCTGGCCTTACATTTAGGTTTTTAATCCATTTTAAGTTAGTTTTTCTGTATTGTGTTAGGAAGTGCTCTAATTTTATTCTTCTACGTGTAGCTGTCCAGTTTTCCCAGCACCACTTATTGAGGAGGCTGTCTTTTCTCCGTTGTATATTTTTGCCTCCTTTATCAAAGATAAGGTCGCCATATGTGTGTGGGTTTATCTCTGGGCTTTCTATCCTGTTCCATTCATCTATATTTGTTTTTGTGCCAGTACCATACTGTTTTGATTACCATAGATTTGTAGGATAGTCTGAAGCCAGGAAGCCTGATTCCTCCAGCTCCATTTTTCTTTCTCAATATTGCTTTAGTATTCAGGATCTTTTGGGTTTCCATACAATTTGTAAAATCTTTGTTCTAGTTCTGTGAAAAATGCCAGTGGTTGTTTGATAGGGATTGCATTGAATCTGTAGGTTGCCTTGGGTAGTATAGTCCTTTTCACAATGTTGATTCTTCCAATCCAAGAACATGTTATATCTCTACATCTGTTTGTATCATCTTTAATTTCTTTCATCAGTGTCATAGTTTTCTGCATACAGGTCTTTTGTCTCCTTAGTTATGTTTATTCCTCGGTATTTTATTCTTTTTGTTTCAATTGTAAATGGGAGTGTTTCCTTAATTTCTCTTTCAGATTTTTCATTGTTATTGTATAGGAATGCAAGAGATTTCTGTGCATTAATTTTGCATCCTGCAACTTTACCAAATTCATTGATCATCTCTGGTAGTTGTCTGGTAGTGTCTTTGGGATTCCCTATGTATAGTATTATGTCATCTGTAAACAGTGACAGTTTTACTTCTTCTTTTCTGATTTGGATTCCTTTTATTTCTTTTTCTTCTCTGATTGCCATGGCTAAAACTTCCAAAACTCTGTTGAATAATAGTGGTGAGAGTGTGTACCCTTGTCTTCTCCTGATCTTAGAGGAAATGCTTTCATGTTTTCACCATTGAGATTGGTGTTACCTGTGATTTTGTCATATATAGCCTTTACTATGTTGAGGTAGGTTCCCTCTACGCCCACTTTCTGGAGAGTTTTTATCATAAATAGGTGATGAGTTTTGTCCAAAGCTTTCTCTGTATCTATTGAGATGATCATAGGAGTTTTATCTTTCAATTTGTTAATATGGTGTATCACATTAATTGATTTGCATATATTGAAGAATCCTTGCATTCCTGGAATGAAACTCACTTGATCATGGTGTATGATCCTTGTAATGTGCTGTTTGATAGTGTTTGTTGAGGATTTTTGCATCTATATTCATCAGTGATACTAGCCTGTAGTTTTCTTTTTTGCGACATCTTTGTCTGTTTTTGGTAACAGTGTGATGGTGGCCTCTTAGAATGAGTTTCGGAGTGTTCCTCCCTCTCCATATTTTGGAAGAGTTTGAGAAGGATAGGCGTTACCTATTCTGTAAAGGTTTGATAGAATTCAACTGTGAAGCCTTCTGATTCTGGGCTTTTGTGTGTTGGAATATTTTAAACCACAGTTTCAAGTTCAGTGCATTTGATTGGTCTGTTCATATTTTCTATTTCTTCCTGGTACAGTAAAGGAAGGTTGTACTTTTCTAAGAATTTGTCCATTTCTTCTATGTTGTCCATTTTATTGGCATACAGTTGCTTGTTTTAGTCTCTTATGATCCTTTGTATTACTGCATTGTCAGTTGTTACTTTTCCCTTTTCATTTCTAATTCTGTTGATTTGATTCTTCTCCCTTTTTTGCTTGATGAGTCTGGCTAATGGTTTATCAATTTTGTTTATCTTCTCAAAGAACCAGCTTTTAGCTTTACTGATCCTTGCTATTGTCTCTTTCATCTCTTTTTCATTTATTTCTTCTTTTTTTGACTTTTATTATTTTTTTGTACAGGATGTTATTCTTAGTTATCTATTTTAAACATATTAGTGTATATATATCTTCATTTATTTCTTATTTTATCTTTGCGCTTTCTTTCCTTCTGCTACATTTTTGCTTTGTTTAATTTTGTTCTTCTTCCTCTAATTGCTTTCGGTGTAGGGTTAAGATGTTTATTTGAGATTTTTCTTATTTTTTGAGGTAGGATTGTATTGCTATAAACTTCCCTCTTAGAACTGCTTTTGCTGTGTCTCATAGGTTTTGGGTCATCGTGTTTTCATTGTTATTTGTTTCTATCTAGTTTTTTATTTCTTTTTTTATTTCTTCAGTGATCTCTTGGTTATCTAGTAGCATACTGTTTAGCCTCCATATGTTTGTATCTTTTATAGCTTTTTTCTTGTAATTGATTTCTAGTCTCATAGAGTTGTGGTCGGAAAAGATACTTGATATGATTTCAGTTTTCTTAAATTTACTGAGGCTTGATTTGGGACCCATGATATGATCTATCCTAGAGAATGTTCCATGTGCACTTCAGAAGAAAGTGTATTCTGTTGTTTTTGGATGGAATGTCTTATAAATGTCAATTAAGTCCATCTGGTCTAAAATGTCATTTAAAGTTGGTGTTTCCTTTTTTAATTATCATTTTGGATGATCTGTCCATTGGTGAAAGTGGGTTGTTAAAGTCCCCTACTATGATTGTGTTACTGTTCATTTCCTCTTTTACGGTTGTTAGTATTTGCCTTATGTATTGAGGTGCTCCTATGTAGGGTGCATAAATATTTACAATTGTTATATCTTCTTCTTGGATTGATCCCTTGATCATTATGTAGTGTCCTTCTTTGTCTCTTGTAATAGTCTTTATCTTAAAGTCCATTTTGTCTGATATGAGTATTGGTAATCCAACTTTCTTTTGATTCCCATTTGCATGGAATATCTTTTTCGATCCCCTCACTTTCTGTCTATATGTGTCCCTAGGTCTGAAGTGTGTCCCTTGTAGACAGCATACATATGGGTCTTGTTTTTGTATCCATTCAGCAAGTCTATGTCTTTTGGTTAGAGAATTTAATCCATTTACATTTAAGGTAATTATTGATATGTATGTTCCTATTACCATTTTCTGAATTGCTTTGGGTTTTTTTTTGTAAGTCTTTATATATTCTTGTGTTTCTCTTCTAGAGAAGTTCCTTTAACATTTGTTGTAAAGGTGGTTTGGTGGTGCTGAATTCTCTTAGCTTTTGCTTGTCTGTAAAGCTTTTAATGTCTCTCTTGAATCTGAATGAGATCCTTACCACGTAGAGTCATCTTGGTTGTAGATTTTCCCCTTTCATCACATTAAATGTATCCTGTCCCTCCCTTCTGGCTTGCAGAGTTTCTGCTGAAAGATCTGCTGTTAATCTTATAGGGATTCTCTTTTATATTATTTGTTGCTTTTCTCTTGCTGCTTTTAATAGTTTTTCTTTGTATTTAATTTTTGATAGTTTGATTAATGCATGTCTTGGTGTGTTTCTCCTTTGATTTATCTTGTATTGGACTCTCTGAACTTCCTGGACTTGATTGATTATTTCCTTTCCCACATTAGGGAAGTTTTTTACTATAATCTCTTCAAATGTTTTCTCAGACACTTTCTTTTTCTCTTCTTCTTCTGGGACCCCCATAATTCGAATGTTGGTTCATTCAATGTTGTCACAGAGGTCTCTGAGACTGTCCTCAAACCTTTTCATTCTTTTTTCTTTATTCTGCTCTGTGGCTGTTATTTCCACTATTCTACCTTCCAGGCCACTTATCCATTCTTCTGCCTCAGTTATTCTGCTATTGATTCCTTCTAGAGTATTTTTAATTTCATTTATTGTGTTGTTCATCATTGCTTCTTTGTGCTTTAGTTCTTCTAGGTCCCTGTTAAACGTTTCTTGTATTTTCTCCATTCTATTTCTGAGATTTTGGATCATCTCTACTATCACTACTCTGAATTATTTTTCATGTAGACTTCCTATTTCCTCTTCATTTGTTTGGCCTAGTGGGTTTTTACCTTGCTCATTCATCTGCTGCATATTCCTCTGTCTTCTCAATTTGTTTAACTTACTGTGTTTGGGGTCTGCTTTTTGCAGGTTTCAGGTTTTTTTTTTTTTGCAGTACGTGGGACTCTCACTGTTGTG